>JAPYYS010000144.1:0-260388 GCA_030522525.1 Campopleginae sp. 14b
GGGGGGGGGGGGGGGGGGGGGGGGGTGTGGGGGGGGGGGGGGGGGGGGGGGGGGGGGGGGGGGGGGGCGATGGCTCGGACGAAATCGTTGGTACGAATAAATCGTTGGTCGTTACAGATTTTTTGCTGTGGCTCTATTTTCCGTTGGAATCGCGAACCGAGCGAAAAGACGATAGAATGAGAGAGAACGAGGGGTCGACAGAGAGAGAGAGAGAGAGAGAGAGAGAGAGAGCGTACGCTTTACGCTGACCAGAGAGATCACCGAGTGAGAGGCTCTTAAGGCTTTAAGTGCGATATAGAGCCTCGCAAGTTATGGTAACCGTAAATAATCCTACGGGGAACCACCGAGCGTTGTAATGGCTGATATACCTGCGGCCACACCATACACAGCCTTCAAAAAAAAGAACAAGTAAGAGAGAAAAGTAAAGATAGATAGATAGAGTGCGGAGAGCACTTCAACTTGGCACGAGACAGCGCGTTTGTATTCAGCGCCATTCTCGATGCTGTATATATATCTTTGAAGCCTCCCCAATACTTAAATCGTTCACTCGCGACTCGTCCGCGATACTGGACAAACTGGCAATCGTGATACCGCAGCATTAGCGAGCTTTCTTTGTGCAATGATCGAATGATGGAGAATGCAAACGGTACGCGATCAAACCTTTCGTAGACCATGCTGCAAATCGATAGCTCTCAGTTTTATTGGACTGGACACAATGAACTATCTCCATCCTGATCTGCTGCTCATCTGCAGACTCCAGCCCATGATTTATGCTCAGGAGTTCGCATTTCCTTAGCAACAATCTCGAGTTTACATCGAAAATGAACAGAAGCTTCGATCGTTCGATCAATCACATGATTTCGTAGCGTTTCGTTGAGGTTCAAGCTCAAGGTCATTAAAAATGGAATGAAATTGCGTCGGTTTCCTGGCGCGCGGATTCGCAACGACCAGTATTATGATTTCCATTCGAGACCAAAGCACGAGACTATTTTCATCCCCTTGAGAGCTCGATATTTATAGGTCGTCCTTCCATCCTTCGTTTCTCCAATCGGCTGGTATATTGTGGGCCGCCCTACTCTGTGTTTCTCTATGACACAAATAATTCGGGGATGCGTAAAATCCGACGACCTATTTAGCGCGATTGTCGGGGCGTGAGAGATTCGGAGGATACAGAAAGAGAAAATGAGTCGGTATAGGCGTAACCGATGTGTGCGCGTTTGTATAGACACATAAATCCGTTTGCTTGTGTGTGTGTGTGTGTGTGTGTGGATGCTGGTTTTTGTCAGTTAAGAGAGTGTTTATCCGCCCTTAGGGACACGTCCATTACATCGGGAACTTTCGACTGTTGCGCGACGATTCGGCAAAATCGAACGCCGCATCAAGCACAAGCTTCGCACGTTGAAATGAAAAAAAAAGGCCACCCGTCGTGACCAAACGGGGGTGAGAAATTGGGCACCTTTTTAAATACGAAATGCCACCCGCCGAGCGATTATGTCTTCGTAGAATAGCTACTGCGTGCCGAGCAGGGCACTAAGAGATTCGAGAGAAAAAACACATACAGGGACAACACGTAAGAGAACGTAATTTTGCTTTGAGCAACAGCAGACGATGCCGCCCTAAGTGAACGACCATACAAACATGAAGGAACACCGGTAGCTTCTATTTTTCAAACATCGTCTGCCTTTCGTTACGAAAAAATACGTTTCACGTGATTCGATTCAGACTTTTCGCCGATTTAAAATCTGCACCGATTATCTCGTTTGACTATGAAATCCTCATTAGCTCGATATTACTCCGGAATGTGTTAAGTGGTTAGAATTCTCTTCGAGAATTGTTATTTGTAATTAATCGTCGGAATACGACGAAATCGGCTGCAGAAAAAAATGTTAAACAGAAGCATTATTTTTCGCGATTTCACACGTACTTCTGCGAGGTCTCGGAGAGGAAAGAAGCGGAAAACATTGCAGTTGTTGGCATATACAGAGGGACTGCACCATCAGGCTATCATTTATTGTGCTAATCTTCGTCGTGAATTCCGGATCGTGTATATAGAAATATAAATCGCATACATGCGCGTGCACACGAGTCGCGAAAGGGCTCGAAAGAGAATGAGAGTAAAGAGGGACTCTCGCCATGCCACACCGGAAGTGGACTATGAGATAACGCGGGGGCAACGCAATTTGTTTGTAGCAGGAAAGATATAATGCTCGGCGACGCCCAAGGCAGATGCATCAGAGAGACATTGCTCGTATGTGTGTGTCCATGTTTGAACGAATGTGTGGCTTATTAGCTCTGGCGCTATAATATGCCAACGAACTCATGCGCGTAATGCTAGTCAAAAAAAAGAACATAATCATATGCCATCCGATAAAAAGTGAAATTTTCTCGTCATTTTTTTTGTCGGGCAAATAATTTTTATTTTTATTGAAAAAAAAAATGACGGACAAAATTTTTTCTCGTTTTTTGATTCATGGCTTTTGCAATTAACATTACCGTTCTTTAGGGCCTGCATTTTTAGCAGAAACTTGGACGAGTTTCGATTACCGATTCGATGTTCAAGGAGCCAGCTTATTGGCAGATGTCACTCGTAAAATTACGATTTCCTTCAACTCGTGGATAATGGACCCGTTAGGAACTCGATCGGTGAAGAAAAATCTCGCATCGCTGCTCGTGCCAGTTAGACTTATACATAGAAAGTGCAGGTTTTGTATTCATATGCAGATTCATAGGATATATATGTGGAATAGAAGAATTTAGTTAACTTCTTTTTTCGAGAGAGAAAAGGAGAGCAGAGGGCTCGTTCATTATTTTCTTGTCGCCGTCAGGAAGTCCCTAATTTATTATTCACGAGTCGTAAAGTCTCTGAATGATTTTTACTGCATCACGAGCAGCTTCTGAGCCTGACAGGTGCATAAACTTATCGTATTTATAGATATGCATTGTGGAAGTTTGTGGGAACGAGTCGAAAACATAAATTACAAATATTATTGTTGATAAAAATGTTTGATTCATTTTTATTAAGACGTGTTGGGTGCTGAAATAATTAATTGAATTTATAAATCAACGTGCGATGCACATCAAGTTTATGCAATTTTTCATCATTATTCTCTATGGAATTACATGAATTTTTATTTTTATGGTATTTTCCCATAATTGGTACGTTTATACCAGGAAAAATAGCGGGAAATTGATGGGGCTCGATTTTCTGTTCGTTCTCGATTATGGAAACAGAAATATTCTCGTTCAGTCGTGTCGGAGTATTTTTTCACGAATGGATTTATATAACCGCGTATGACGATGGCCCCCGGAGGGGCCTCGTCTTGAAAAAAGAACTCTGTTAAGAAAAATGCATGAACGTTTAAATTGAAATTTAACAGAGGCGCGATTCTCGGCCGCGAGCAAGACGCCGTAAGCGACGACGACTTTTCCCTCCGAAGCGGAAAAAGGTGCCTCTCACTCTTGCGCCTTTTTCTCTCTCGTAATCGCGTTTAAAACGCATTCGTTTCAATTTCATCCCCTTTTCTCTATCCTCCTCTTTTTCTCTCTTGCATGATCTCTCCCGAGATATAGACCGGTCGTTCGAGCCCAGCACTGCTACATGAACGCGCCATATCTCCGAGTTTCTTTCATGCCCGAGAAATGGAATGGAAATGTAATAAAAAGTTGTAATCGAGGACCGGCCTCGTTCTCGTCTCTCCCGAGACTCTCCTCCTTCCCATTTTCCACTCTTTTCGTATACACGCTCTTCACTTTTCTTTCTTTCACTTTTCTCTAAGATCTTTCGAGCGTTCATACTAAAATATACTTCAATGTTGGTTGAATCAAGTGAAGATTAACGGCCTCGTTCTCTGTTAGCCTATTATTTTACTCATTCGAGCAAAAACCCCGACAAATGAGAACTTTCGACTCTGCGACAGCAAAAAACTTTCAAGATTTATACGAGTATGTAATTTTTACTCCTCTGATTCTTCATCCCCCTAAATTAATCGGTAATCGAAATACAAAAATTGCGACAACGTCGCTAAATTCATGATGTTCTATAAAATTTTACGACGATACATAAAAAAGTATCGATTATTGTGCGAGCTTTTTTCTTCGCCATCCCACAAAGACTCTCAGACTTTTGACCATGGCAAGCTATGCCATTCAATTTGTCCGTTTGATCGAGGGGTTGACCGAGCTCTGGAGCACCTCCCTGCTCCAGCGCCCGCTGTGTATGTATGGCTAGATTGAAATATATCCGACTATTCGCAAGGAAGATATTGGAAATAAAATGCTTGGCATATTTCCTTCACAAATAAATCCCCATTTTGACAATTTTGAGCTGATCCACGAATACGTACGATACGGACCCTAAACGATGAGATTTTCTCTTGACGGTGGGCAACATATATTTTACGATTATCGATTAAATTTCGTGCGAATCGATTATTATCGTAGTTTCTAAATTATGGAGCGAATTTCTGATTTTCCCTGGAACTACGTCACAGAATGCAATTTAGTTGGATGAACAACGATATCTCGTTAATTAATAAAAAATAAAAAAATTTAAAGAAAATGTCAATTAATATGATAATTGTTAATTTATTCAATTTTACTTGCGGCATCGCCTACTTGAGAAAAATCGACGATGAAGTAATAAAAAAGGTGTAGGGGTTGAAAATCGTTTTAACGAATGAGTTGCGAGAGGATTTGGCGGTGAGTGGTGGAAACTCAGAGCTCCGTGTAATGTCGCGTGATGAGCTGCATTATAAACGAAGTAAAAAGGGGTTGAACTGCTTGGTGGTTTTTCGTCATGAGACACCGTACATTCTGCCCAGAGACTCTCGACGTTATTTCATTCCGCGTCCAAGGCAGCAAGAGAGAAAGAAAGATACGTTTATTTAACGAATGCGTTGATAAGAGAGAAGGAGAGTAAGAAGGAGATGAGCTGAGCTAAGCTACTTGCGAGGCAAAGCACCGACGAGAGATCCACTGTCCCGGAAAAAGCATCCGAAGCCCTGTCCTCAAATCCCCCAGTCTCGGTCTGTGCCGCTCGAGCAAATGGAGAAACATTACTCACGCACTCTCGCTCTCCTCTATACTCTTCTCGTACTTTTCGTTTGCTCTAAATCGTACGAATGAAAAATTCTGCTGCCATTTTCCATTCGTTGAAAAAAAAGCTCAGGAAACTCTTACGAGTTAAAGGATCAAAACGTTTACGAGCTTGTCCCTGACGTCGTGAAAGTCGAGGAAAACTTTTTGTCATATTTCGTAAATTTATGTATTTTTGTTACTTTTGGATGAAAATTTGGTTTCAATCGTTATAAACGGATTTTATGCCACGGTTTGTTCGAGTTGAAGTCACCGGGACCATTGCTCCGTAAGCGGGTGTCGCGTATATGTGATCGAGGACAATTCGAATGCTCGACTGTGTATGCGCTGCGGGCGAAATCCAAGAGCAACAGGTGTCCGCGGGGACATTCGGAGAAACGCGTTAGGGGTGGATCGGCCTGGAATCGCGGCAAGGGCAGCAATCTTTCGTTCTCTATGTTTATATATAAGTGTATATAGAACGGATATAGACAGTTATACAGTAGTAAGAAGGGTGAGAGAAATGGGAGAGAAGTCTCTTCCGGAGGAAAAAGCTCCCCGGGAAGCAAAGCGTAGCGCGAATAACACACCAGCTTCCCAGTTAGGGAAAGATCAAGATTTTTTTCTCTTTTATTTATGAGCTTTTTATTCGACTTGTTGAGCTCTCTCGGCCCTTTTTTCCTTTTTCCTTCGCAGACACTCTTTTTCTTTCCGTCGCATTCTTTCTCCACTCCATTTGCTTTCCTTTTCTCTCACTTTTGCATGTTCGAGGGGTGCGCGCGACAAATTTCGGCGATCGAACGGAACGAGTGCGAGAATAAAAGGAAATATTAGAGGGTTGGATATGATAAAAATGATAAAGAGCTTGTCGAAGACCAGCAATGGATCTGTCATTCTTTTTTTTTCGTATTTTCCGATTGACGTTAATTACCGATAGCTAATAATCGGGAGTTTTTCATTGATACGATTTCTTAATAACGGAAAAATTAATGCAGAAAAAAAAATAGCGTTTTTTTTTTTGGATATCAATTTCATTGAGCAACCTTCGGTCTTGTAGAAGGAAATGAAACTATTTGGCAGTCTGTGCTTTTGTCATCCCAATCGATCTTTCGTCTCGGGAAAGATTTATTTCTTTTCCATGCTCCAAGATCGTGCTACCTCGATAAACGTGTGTCAGAACTAACACCCTGAGAAATCGCTTCGAGATCTATCTATCTAAGACGTTTTAAGAAAAGAAATTTCAGGACTCTTGAGAATGTTAAAACGCACGGAGGCGAGAATGGGCTGAGTATGCTACCGTGTAAAATTCATCTCGCTGATCCATAGAGAAGGGTCTTCTGGGTATTATAACACTTAGTTCAGGACTAGGCGTATTCTTATGGCGTATATGTCTCGAGAACGGTGGCGCCCTATACACCAACTTTTCTCTCAGGTATATGTGTTTATTATATACGACCTTTTCTTTCGACATACGCGATGACGATGTTTTATACATACCAACATCGATGTCTATGAGAATCGGAGTGCGAGGCCGATACGATTTAGTTGTAATCCGTCAAAGAGACCTCTTTCATCGTCCGCCACATCAGGAAACGTATCTATGATCTCCATTAAAGTTCAGTTAACGCCCTCTTGGATTTCAACGACCCGGCACAGGCTTTTTCGTCTCTATACTTTTCTTCCTCATTCTTTCCGATCTCGCATTCGTTACGCAGTTGCTTTCTCCACTGTTTCCCAACGTTACACCCGGTCGATCATTCCATTACTCTTTTCCTATTCGACGTTACTTTCCGACTCATACTTATGCTGCAACTTTGGACGTTTCGGCGAACGAATTTACGGCTAGAACATCGCGAAATTTACATCGACGCAATGCCACGAAATAAAAATAAAAAGAATAACAAAATGATTCGTCACTTTTTTATTAAACGAATTCATTCGTGAGGTTCAAAAAATAAGGAAAGAGGCGAATTAAGAAAATAAAATTCGGAAAAAAGTGACGAATAATTTTCCTTTTTTTTTTTCATTTCGTGCCATTCCGTCGATGCAAACTTCAGGCTCATCAACGTTTTACTTTGGCCCACACAATTAGGGACCGCGCGTATATCGGGTATTGATAACGTTCGAATAAAATCCGATGAGTGTATGGCTGATTGTTACATCTTGAGACATAATAATCGAGGAACAATAACATCTTGCTGAATTATCTTAGCAGCATGCAAAGGAACGAGACGTTGCAAAGCGAGAGCAGAAGAGAGAGAGAGCTCTTGAATAAATTGAAGTACCGAAACTGTAATTAAAACCTTTTGAATAAAGCAAACGCAATCACCCCACGTGTATAAGATTACCTACGTATATGGGGGACTTGATAGAATTTTCGGTGAACCTATGACGATACGTATATATATATCTATATATTTCTACTGGAGTCTGGACTGGTGTTGTATAGAGTGGTGGCTCGTGAGTAAGGGGTGGAAGTTCGAGCAACCCTTTCTTCTTAGATATAAGTCCTACCCCGTCCTCATCCCTCGAGTACGATCCAAACGCTGTCGACATTTCCTACAGAGTACAACATATCGAGTTACCCTCGTATAATTTTGTTAATTATGATTTCCGAGTATGATTCTCTTCCAGTTTCTCCGGAACGCTTGCTAGGCGGAGAAACGTCACTATTATACATACATGTGAACGTACATATATCTGGCATATTATTTCTCCATCACGCGAACAAAGTCCACGGAGCATCGTCTATACCTTTTCCCGATAATAATTAACCCGCTCCTATCAAAGCCAGTCTCGCTTTTCCTTTTTCTCACTTTCTTCACGGCGGACGAGCCTTTGTGCCAATTTCTCCGCGATATCCCAATGGATTTCTTGTCGGAATCGAAGAAAATTTTTTTTTTTCATTTATTTGCCTTTGAACAATGTTCTATGGGGAGATTCTCGGGAATTTGTTGCAATTTCGCTCTTTTTGTCTTACCAACCGCCCACGAGATTCGATAAAAGCGCTCGTGGGTTTGAATCTTGCTTGAGAATCGTGCTTAATGTTCGTTGAATCTACCACTCATGTAAATGTGTATGCAAGAACGTGAGAGTAAGCTCAGGCAATTTACATTGATATTTATGCCGCGTCATAACCGAGGCTTTCTTCGTATATATCCGGTGCGATACATTGAGCATCATATACACCGGGTAAGAGGGAGAGAAAGCGGTAAGGATTCGTACTGTTAATCCTGCCGGCTTGCCAGGGGGTTGTTTTAATTGAAATCTTACTCGGTTATACTCGCGTTGCCCTCGCGCACAAGAAGAGAACCAACCGAATCGCAAGTCTTCTCTGCGTTCTGGGTTATGCACTCGAGAACAGGCTTCAAAATTGTTTCTCTCTCTCGCTCTCTCTCTCTCTCTCTCTCTCTCTCTTCACCGCCACCCTTAACGAGAACACGTTACCGAGTTATTGCCAAGTTTCTCGCCAGAACAACTCTCGATCCTCTCTCGTTTCCAACTCCCCCATCCCTTGGCTCTCGTGAAACTCTCGCCGAAGCAGAGACACGTGCCGGAAAATTTCACATGCGCCGCCGCGCAACCGCTAGACATGAAAATCATTCCGGCCGCTCAATATTTTTGGCTCGATAGGGAACAGAATTATTGATCAAGCTTAACGGGGGGGGGGGGCTTTTTTTGTGATTACCGAAAAATTGTTGCTCTCTACTGGTCGCACGAAATAATTAAGCCAACGACGAAAAGCATGTGAAAAAAAAATCCAGGAGCAAGTTTCTCGATGGCTCTGTACGCACTGGCAAACGAGAAAACTGAGCGAACATTCGAGACAAGCTAAACGACGAAAGTTTGGCTATTTTGTGAGATCGTAGAGGCGAGCTCAAATGTCAACCGCGAGACTACTAAAAAGTATGCCACCGACGTTTCCTTGCTTAACGTGAGAGCAGAAACGAGACCAACTTTTAATTCCTTCATTTCAACAGGCTCAAAGGGTTAACGCCAATGGGGCGTTATTAAAATTTATACAATACTCGAGATCTCCGTCTCTTTCGCATTCCAATTTTTTTTCCCATTTTTTATTATTTAAAAAACCATCCAAGTCGGTTGGACGTAAGAAATTTTTTAAAAGTGAAATTCCACGGGAATTTACACGGAAAATTGAACCTTTGAGAACAATATTTTCAATTAAAAATAATAAAAACGGGGGAAGGAAAAATCACTGCTGTGGAAACACACGAGAAAGGGTTGAGAACTTACAGAGTCGTGCCAGGGTCCACCGACCCAAGCTTTACTTTCTTGATAAATCGAAAAGAAGACGAAAAAAAGGAAAAACATTATGAAAGAAAAAGACCAGAGACAATCTCTGGGTCTTTTCGACCCTGAGAAACAACACTTTCGCACTCTCAATCCTCGTGTACAAAAACCCAATGCGAAAAGAGAGTCAAAGTATCTCAAGCCTTGAAAAAGGGTTGTTAATTCCCTTTCTCTTACTCTCGCAACATCCCAGAATATCTCAACGCTTTACTGTCTCGTGGCGTGCTAATATTTTCCGAAGGGTTGAAATCTAATTTTTTAAAGCCTCTACCTCTCACAACTCTTCCAATAGCCAGCTTCCGTGGCTCCATACAGGGTGAGCCATCTAACGTATCAAGTGCTCGAAAAAATGGGCTAATTTTCAATTTGAAAAAAAAAAAAAAATGCATAAAATTGCATTAAAATGCATTTTTGACACTTTTATCAAGGTCATATGATCGAAATAGACTAATTATCGAAATTTTTCTTTGCATACGTAACAAACGATAAATTCATCGTTTATTAATAAAAATAATTTTAAGGTTACGAGCCTTTTAGGAGTCTGGACTTTCGAAAAAGCATTTACACGCAGAAAACTATTTTTCCGGAGTTTAGTTTTGGCGTCAAAACCAGCCAAGATATAATTCTGGTCTCTTCTCTCGAGTAACCCACCCTGTATGGAATGAAGAAAGAGTAAAATGAATTTAAAAAAGAAAAAGAGTGAAATGAGCGCGGTGAGCTCCCAATAGACATAATAAAAAAGCCATCTGAAATATGCATCCCTTAATAAAACTGTCCAATTAAGAGCGAATGGAATTAAGTATTTAAGGGAGTGTCAGGAAAATTCTACGCTGAACTTCCTTGCGTTAATTTTTTTGGCTCAGGTGGCGAGCGAGATCTCGTCTTACACCCTTTCTGTGTCTCCCTTTCTTTTTCTCTCGTGACTCTCCCGTGTACGTTGCGGCTCGAGCCAAAACCCTTTTTGTTAAAAAGATTAGATGAAGGAGGGTGTTTTTTAAATTTCTTCTTCTTTTTTTTTCCGGTTGCCCTCAAGCAAGAGTTTTGAATCGTTTATACCTCGAGAATCGGAATTTTTTTCGCAGGAATTTTCACGATTTCCTTTCAAATCGACCGAGGCATTTGATTATCGAATTATTTTCACACTAAATACGTGGAATTGAATTTTTAAGTAGATTCGACATGAAAGACCCAAAACGTTGGATCGGGAATGTAAAAGTTTTGTTCGTTTTTTCAAAAAGAGATATTTCCAGCCTACCGCGACCTCCATGAATTCCATTCCTACAATTGTCGCGACTGCTCAGTGGCAATATTCGATTTTTCATATGAAATTTTTGTCCGTCCGAATATTTTCGGGTTGCCGTCAAGCAAACGGTTTAGTGAAACTGAAGTGTACAAAAAGTCGGAGCGAGGGCCAGTCGTAAAAATTCCACGAGGGCCATGATCCATTGGAAAACTGTGTAATTAACCGAAAGAATTTCGAGGTGAATCGAGAAAGGTGCTGGGTGGATATATAGGCAGGGCAAGTTTCAGGTGGGGAAGCGTGAACCGCCAGGGGTTTGTTCCGGAACTGCCCAAGGGGCGAATTTGTATGGAGCGAGAGAAAAGAAGGGAGGATGAATCGGTTGATTAAAATCCGGAACAGCATCGCTTAACAGAACGAAATGACGCGTGACGCTTTTGTTTCGGTTCCGTACCGGATTCTGTCAGTTTTTCCAAAATTGAAACATCGCAGAAAGAGCTTTGCACAAATATCAATGAAAATTTCAATTAATTATCCAACAAAAAGATTTTCAGAAATTTTATAATTTTCAGATTATTTGGTTTTTACTTACGAACTTGGTCGCTTCCAATTCCGCTGAACCAGAGAGGGAAATAATTATTTTCTTCCGACAAATTGTCGATTGAAAATACATGCCAGGACCAGTTATCCGAAACTCTTCGAACTTCGATTAATAACTGGCGAGCAAATTCTTCACCAACCTTTTTCGATAATATTGCTTTTTTTTTTTATTGCTCGTACGTCCGTGGTTATTATAATATATTGGCAGTTTCGGTGATGGTGTTTTACGAGAAATGCCCGGAAATATAGCGCAGATCATTACGAATCATTAGAAATCTAGCCCATGCTGCTCATTAAGTATGAGTTTGGCATTTCAAAGTTTCTCGATAGATTTATGAATCAGTACGAAGCAGAGTATAAATATTAGGCACTGCATGTTTGATGTCGGTGTCGGAACGAATTTATATGACCAATACACCCTCTGTGGGGGGCTTAATATTCCAGCAAAAAAAGCGTTGGAGGAAAGGACAGAGAGAGAGAGAGAGAGAGAGAGAGAGAGAGAGAGAGAGACAGAGACAGAGCGAGAGAGGGAGAGAGTGAAAGTCGAGAGTTTAAAAAAAAGTGCAATATCACTGGAATACATAAATGCGAGATGAGGCGAGAGACTGCCCATTTGAATGAAAATCAGATAAATTTGCCAACCCCAGCGGCAATTCGTTTTTAGCCACTGACATATATCTATATACATACATATTCCTCAACAACACCAAAAATCGTCTTATGCACGTATAAATATCGTGTCTGTGGCGTTATTTTCGAATAATTAATTTTTACAATTAGGAGAAAATCATCAATAATTAACGCTCATTTTTTTTTCGTCTTACAGGTAAGAATCTCACTGTTAACGGTACTAGTTCTTATTTTTGGAAATTGAGTCGAGCAATGGCCAAAAAAATGGACAGAAGCTGTAGAGAAACGAGAAAACGATTCCAGCAAGTACGTAAGTACCAAAAATCATAAAACCACGACAATATTTTCGAGTTTCACAATTTCCAAGACTTCGTCAATGAAAAATAGTCGCAGGATTACCATTAAATGAATAAATTTAAAAATAGCACATTTTCGAAAGTTTCATTGTTTTTGTATCGATTAATATGGACAATGCATATGTGCATATGACTCTTGACGTGTGCTCGAGACAACGACGATGGGCAGGAAGTAGTCGATCGCTCTCTCGGTAATCTAATATCGCGACCGCAGAATTTCAAATACGTTGCTCCGCGGGTTGTACAAGAGGAAGAGAAGGAGACGCGAGGAGGAGAGCGAAAGGGAGATACAAAGGTATCACTCTGGGCACGTAGGTGCGTGCACGTTTCGCGAATGAGCGAAATTTACAGCTTGGAAAACTGTCAGGAATTCATAACGTTTTGATTCGTCGTCTCTAAACATCGTCCTGTCCAGAGGGATGAAGAAAAATAAGCTGAAGCATTTAAATCGATGATTTTAATTTTTTTCTCTATACTTCGTGAGCCCCATATGCACTTTTATATATGGGGCACTCCAGGCAGATTAGCACAGCACGATGATCCTTCCTTTCCATCATGTCTGGCTCTGTCTCTCTTTGGTAAACTCTCAAGTTTCTTTTTTTCTTCTCAATATTCCCTATATCTTGCCCACGAACACACGCTACTTTCGATGGATGCTCACTCGATACGATACAAGCGAGGTCTGGGGATCGAGATAAAAGCGAGTGGGTAGAGAGACGTGACGAGACAATGGATAGCCGGTCCACTAGCCATAATACAATCGCATCAGCATCTCTCTCTCTCTCTCTCTCTCTCTTCATCCACGTGTATTGTTTGACGGGGCGCCAGGGCGAGAGCTTTGATATCATCCTCCAGACCACCATTTCCCCTCATCTTTGATCATTGCTAATATCAATATAGATATTTACATATACATATTCGAGTCTTGCAAATTTTTTTCTTCTCCCCTTTTCCTTTTTCGATGCTCGCACTATATAAGAAATCCTGACTTCTTTGTGTATTTCGTCAAGAGACTACGAAGCAATAAATCTCCCAGTGTTTCCGGCCTCTGTGCGTGTAATTCGGTTAATATATCAAACTACGATGAATTGGTCACGTTCCCCGCCAAATATCGTCGATGTAGGCGAGCACAGAGAGCTCTAGAAAAAGAATATGCATCAAGTACCTTGAATACTATTTTTCGATGTCACCTCGACCTGTCATTGGACTCTCGCGACCTTGAAATTGTGTCATTTTTATTCTTCAAATCTCAAATTTTTTATTTCGAAATTTAAGTAGTAAAGGGAAAAGCATGGCAAGAAAATGGTCTCGTCCGAAGGGAAGATGGACAAAAAGTAAAGGAACGTCTGTAAAAATCATAGAATCGTTTCTTGTCGTTTGCTCTCCGCCAGCTGGTACACAAGTTTGAAGCTGATACGTGCACAATTGCGTGTTTCATGTGCTTTCCAAATCTATCGGAGCGTGAACAAGAAACTGTGTTGTATGCTTGGGAAACATAAACGCACTGCGACGACAATGAACATTTCTCGTAGGGCCCAAAGATAAATGCACAGCTTCGCGAGACACTCGATCCCTCGATTGTCTCTGAGCCCGTTAACCGAGTGCTCGATAGAAATTATTAAACGGGTTGGGAAATTTGAGATTCTTTTTGCTGTCAGACGCGGAAGGGCTGATGCTGTGGTTGGCCGGAACTTTGTCCAATTTTTTGACGATCTTTCGCTTCTCATCTTGAGAAAATCGATGGCAAAATAACGTTGGCGAATAACGAGGCAATTATTACAGTTTTTTTTCTGTAATAACGATTGCACTTTGGTCCATCAACCCAAACCGTTTTGTTCGCATTGGAAAAAGCTTTTCTTCGTGCGGGCCAACGGCAGTGAGCTCGAGTACAAGAGCATCGATGCGTCCATGTGGATGTAAAAATGATACGCCTTAGAAGGTCGAGGCCCGGGGGGAGCGAAAGGAACAGAGATTAAACGATCGAATTCCAGCTTCGCCCCTATCCGAAGGCCGCGATCGTTTCACGTCGTACAGCCAAAATTCGGGGCTCGCTCTCTCCTTTTTTCCAACTCTCTCTTATTCTCTCTTTCTCTCTCGAAGACAAACAAATTAGTGCAATTAGAATCCCTCAAAGAAAATTGATAAATTCCTTCGGAACAATTTCTCGACTCATTTCATTTTGGCTTCTCATCTCCGGCTATAACTCACACAGACATACATTTATTTTGCAAAAAGTTCTTCAGATACTTTGCTTTCGTCGTAGTCGACGGTGTGCACGATTCTACAGGGAGCCTGGATTCATCTCCCTCCTCTCAAACTGCTCGATCTTGCCGCGAAAACTTGTAATACAAATGAGAATGAAATTAGCGTAAAATTAAGAGCTCGTTTTTATTCGGTATCAAGAATTCAAAGAATTTCCATCATTGAACGGTAAAGGAAAGGACTCGAGTTCCTTGACTAATTTTTCCTTCCGCCTGCCTTCTTTCTGTTGCTCACTCAATAATTACATTTCCTGCAAGTAATTTAGTCTCTCAAATCAACTGTTAATAAGAGTCAAAATGAATTCCGTCAAATATATTCTCCCTCATTAATTGTCGAAGACGAAAAAAAAACCGAATTTTTGGCCATTCAATATTTTTAGCATTAAAAAAATGTTTCCTTCATTTTTTTCATCGAGGAAGAAAATTGACAAAGCGAATTGCTTGTTGCACGTTCTGCACGAGTGAAATTCTCGTTTTTGGCTGCGCTATGGGAAAATCTCTCGCGTCATAGAATCACTTTTAATTATGTTGCGCGACACTTTCGGTGTAAGCTTCACATTGCGAGAAAAAAAAGGAAAACAGAAAGAAAAAAAAATGAAGAAAAATTGACTTCCGGTGGGCGTGCAAGTAGTCTATACAAATAAGTGCAAAGTGTAACGAGACTGGGTGTTTGCGTTGGCAAGTCTGTAGGATCGTGTTAAAGTGTGGTAAAGCCTCGTAGATCTTATCGAATCAACGCTGAGATTACATTATTCTAAGTGTGTATTACACACAAACAGGCACGCACATACAAATGAAAAATATAGTAATATGAAGATGGGAAGGAAGAATAAAATAAATAAATGCATTTCGTGGAAAAGCATAAAGACAGCAGAACATGAAGAATATTTCTGATGTGTTTGTGTGCAATTATTTTCACAGTCGGAATATTCGAGTCTCTGACAAGAGAGGGTATATCCGGGACGTCGTTACTACGTCAGCTCGCGCCTCTTTCTATCTGCACCCTCTTCAAGTAATTTTGAGTGGGATGCATGTGCCCAGAATGCTTAGACAATGAAAAAGGCCTGTTCGACGATGATTTTCGTTTCGAGAAACACAAAACTCGCCCTTTTTATTCTCACCCACTTCCCATATCGACGTTGCGTATTTATATCTGTATATATGGATTTATACATACACAAGGACGATGCTTTTCTTACTCGTATCTCAGATACGTGCACACCTATCTCTAGTCTTCTCGAGTTGACTCTAATTGTCACGCAATGACTCTCGAGTGCTACGTGAGCAGGCATATGCGCGAACATTGTCTTGTTTCAATGTATCTGTCAAAGTATGTGCTGTGTGTGTGTGTGTGTGCGTATGGCGCCGAGCAGGCGCTAGGGTCAAAAAGGCAGCAAACATTTCATCATATTCCTCAGGGAGTCCGAAAAGACCATAATTTCATTGTAATTAAAACGTTGATAACGGTGTTTTACCTCGGGCTCGCATTGTTTTATGTTCGAGTGCGTTTCACACCTCTGTAGAATATTTTTTTAGTGTTTAGGGGAGTTTTATGGGCTCATCACTAAAACGGAGAACGTTTAATTCATTGGATGCTGCTGGAAAGAAGAGAAACAAGCATGTTGCGGTCTTGACACCGTTTTCAGAGACTAATAACGTTTTTTATCCGAACTATTTTTATGGTTCGCTGGCATTAAAATCTCCGAGGCAGTAATTGATAATAAAAATCGCAGCTGTAATAACATGTTTTCGAGTCAATCGGAATAAATGTTTCATCACTTTTATGGAAATTTCATTGATAATCCTCCGAAGTAATGCCAGCGGTTTTTATATTTTCTTTACGCAAAAAAAGTTGATGAATCTTCGTGAAGTACGACTCTTTTGCGTGCCGGTCATGAGGCTGATGTCGTAGCGGAATTTCTATGCAATGTTTGTCGAGCATTGAATCGGGATGAATGAAAAGGGAATGAAAAGGTAGAAATACACGGCGCAGCCAGTGGTACACGGCAGAATACTTCAAAAGGTAAATAGCGGTATGAGAAGTTGGAAAGGAGATGATGACGAGCAGGAAAGAGAAAATAACGAAAGAAACGAGCAGTCAAATGTCCGCACTAACCAATGCCTTCTTCACAGTGCTACGCAGACTCTCAACCCTTTTTTTTCTCGACTTTCATCCCTTGGAGGAAATCACCCCTGCATCAAAGTACACACCAAGAGAAAAAGTAGCAATTCACTTGGTCGTGCCTTTTTTTCTTGCTTGCCCATTTCTTCCTTTCCGCTGTCCGATCTCCGCATTTGAAAAAATTTTCAACGAGATTCTGCCTCACTTTTCCGCAATGTCTGAGATATATTTCATCACGAAGTGGTACAACCCTAGCAGAAAGATCGTACCAACTTCGCCATGTATATACGAAAGCTTCCAAGCATCTTACTACGTCGACGAACATTAAGACCTCCTAGATTTATTTATAACTACATCAACGCGCATACCGAAGTCGCGCGGTGGGTGAGGAAGCGAGGCAGCATCAGCAACCCCTTTTCACCCTCTTGAAATTATTGCGTTTACGCTCGCAAAGCTTCGGATAAGGGCTCCGATGTTTCTGAGACCTCGATGGGTGGCGGAGAAGAAGGATTTTCTGTAATACTCTAAGAATATTATAAATCTCATACAGTTCGTTCGCCATTCCAATAGTCAATCCATTTTCTCTAAAAAGTCATTTTTGACGATGAGTTTCTTGTATTCAGCGAATCGTAAACGATTAGTGAAACAGGCCAGACGCGATTAGATGAATTGGGATTCGTGCTCACGTGCCGGGGCCAAGATCGAGACATTTTATTCGTGGGATGCTGCGACAGGGACACAGGCACTTGCCAACAGTCACAGCCTGCTGGGATGTTGATATACGTCGTTGGTTATATGAACGTATATATAACCAAGAAAGTCCCTTTAGTCTCTCATTCCTCTTCATCTTTCTCTATACCCATCTTGAGAAGGAGAGAAAAGGAGAAAGAGCGAGCGGGAGAGAGAGAGAGAGAGAGAGAGATCTCACGAACATCAGTGGCACGAATGCCCCCAAGGCGTTTGGCGTACCTCTACGACATACCGCACGTTGTATCCTCGAGGAATTATTCGGGCTTTACATCAACTCGACCGTCCTTTCCTTCTTCCCTTTTCTCTGGGCACGACTCTTCTTACCCCGTGAGGAATCTAATTTGAATAACACACGTAGGAACCCAACTATACCCCCAGTTTGTACATCCAAACTGTTTCGGGCACATACACACGTACGCTAACAGTCTCACAAATGTGTATATCAAGAGAAACGTTTTCTACCTCGTTACACGCTAACGCGAAAATTCACGAGCTTTCTATCCTACTAGCTCATCCTACTCACGACCTCGTACACTCAACAAATCCCTCTACTGTTTGTTGTTAATGTCTTGATTCGAGGCTACGATATGCAAATGAAAAAAATTTAAGGATCTCCGTTAACTGTCTCATTTAATCCTGAGCCTAAACATCGAGACGTTGCCAAAGGAAATGCATTTCTTCTCCATCGAGAACAAAGAAGAAATAGTTAAAAAACCATAAGAACAAGAAACGTGTCGAAATTCGATTCTCCCGGCACATTTTTCGAGGCCAATTTAAACCCTGAACCCAAAAGACTGCCTCGTTAGGGTTGGAAACAAACAGAGGCAAGGGAGCCGAAGAGTATCGCAATTAAAATCAATAAGGAATAAATCTTAATCAGCCATGCTGAGAGATTTCTCGATGCCAGGAAATAGTACGTGATATTTTCGAAGGGTGAAAAAGTAGTGAACGAGAGAGGTAACCCAGGAAGATGGCGTGCACAACGATTTCTACTGGTTTCGCTCGGAAGGGTTCGTCGCCCGTGTAATATTCGCTGTTCTACATGGTAGTCAAGAAAATAGCCTCGCTGGCTCAACGTTCAGACTTTGCGATTCCAATATATACATGTATATGTGTTTTTATTGATATAGATATAGGAGAGAGTGCTTTAGAGACGTTGCGAGTCCAAGACAACAGGAAGAAAGAGAGAGAGAGCGAGAATGAGGTGGTGGGTGAAGGGAGAAGGGACGGGGGAGGGGGGGGGTAAGTTCTTGATAGTAATCCTCGACCTCCCTGTACAGCGTATCGGCATTAATTCCCCTGCCCTGGTTGTTTCTCCGCAAGAGAGTACAGTAGCCATAGCACTACCCCAGATCCACCCTTCGCCAACCTCCTACTATGACGACGAGAAAGCTCCCTTCCTGCTTCGGCTTTTAACCGGAACAGACGCACCCTGTAATAGGCAAGTTGGAATCCAATCTGCAAGTTTGCAAATTCAATTCAGCCTCGCGGAGTCTTACTATGCGCCCAAGACTCGCCTTCAAACATCAGCCCAAGGAGGCAGAGAGAGACTTTCCTTCAACGATCTTTTGCTCTCTTTTGCTTATTGTGGCTGCTATTCTCTCGATGCTGAGCTATCAAAGTTCGTGGACATTCGTGTTTCTCTGCTCAATTATCACGCGTGCATTTTTCGTCAGCGTCAAGTCTCAAGAAATTTTTGCATCAACCCCTAATCGATTCTCCAACTCAGGTCCTGCGACAAAGACATCCTATGGCAACTGCTGGAGCAGCACGAGGTGAATTACAAGATTTAGACTCTCAGATGAACGTCGTTTTTCCATCTCTTGAGAAAGCGCCACCAGATGCTCGGAAAGGGGGAGGTCAGAACGATATCATAGACTCTTGAGAATCGGAGTTGCCAGACATTGTTGAGGTTCCGTAGAAAGCACCGTACACACTTTTACAGCCAACCTGAAAATGCGGAACAACGGTAATTATTATTTTTATCTGGACACGTAGCACCGAGAGGCCCAGCCTCATTTGGCGCAGCCGGGCAACTTCCTAATGCGTTTTATTTATTCACAAAGACAAATATTCGCTCGTGAAGCAGGGACGAGAGAAAGAGACTTTAGCTCAGGAGTAAAATAGACGGAGAAACGGAGCGGGGGGAGAGGTTCCTGAGCACATTTACCGTCTTCCCATTCCCCGGAGCTCCCCACCACAATCCTCTTTCACTCAACACCGAGGAATATTGCTCTGCAAAGGTTTTGCCAGCTTTGCTTTAGACGCATATTCACCTAGCCCGAGTTTTAACATTAACGGGTATGAAAGTGTGAGGAAGATGGTATACGCGAACGACCCTTTCGCATGGACCAGTCGCGCTATCCCTTTTCTTTGGCATGAGGAAGAGCCTCACGAATGCTTCCCGACTTTCCGCAACCTTCTCCTAAACTCTAAAGTGTAATGCCACAATCCCTTTGATGGGGTTTCTGTAAATGGAGCCTACGAAAGCAGAGAAAGACGAAGCTGGTAGGCTGCGACTGCGATGGTTGCGGCCTATCGTCTTGTGGGCTCCCACCTCGAAAACGACGAGTACCAGCAGGCTGGCTTATAGACATGGCCATCGAGCCAGACGCGACCATGAGTCGCCAAGCGGTCTTTGAATTTGCCGCGAAACGGGCGCGGGCATTTTTCATTTCTAAGGATTATCAAGCTTACACGTCACGACAAAAAGCCAGTCGGTTCGCTTTATTTCTAATTCTTTTAACTTATGGATAAGTTGGGACATTCGGTTTGAGGGATGTCATTTTTTTAACTCCATAATCCAGCACATATTATTTGCTTATGATTCCTGAGCCTTTAGGAAAGTCATTTCAGCAATGTCGAGAGCTCGAAGCTTCGTCCAACTCGAGTGGAAAAAGTCGGAAGCAAGAGGAAACGAATATGTCTCGTGTTTCATGGGTTGTCATGCCTGAGAACCCCTGTTGTGTCCCATAGGCCTTTCATCAAGACTTCATTAGCTCGTAGTAAATGTATTATGACTTCTGATTGAGTGGAGCCACAATATAGCATGATATTTCCCGCCTCTCTTTGGCTTTTGTACCGAAACGCTACAGACCGCACTTACTTTCTCACCCCGTTTTCAGTTAACGTTACGCTCGCTGCTGCTCCCATGTCCCGAATTTAGCTCTTTCGCTCGGCCACATTTATCAAAGTGACGTTCTCCAACTTTGGCATGTATATATATTTGGTGTTATGGACAAGATACTTGAATATGACCGGAAGGATATCTTGCCTGACAATGGCATTGCCGAATTGTCAACAGCAGCCATGGGATTGGCTTAACAATGTGTCAATGTGCGTCCATTGCTTCGTGTGTTGGCATGTCAAATTCTATAACATTTGACAACCCCCCCCCCCCCCTCTCCCTTTGGAATTCTTCATATACGTAGCACATCGATATACATTTATTCACATATTGCCGCGTACACACATGTGCATATACGATATCATAGCAGAGAGCGGTGGATGCAGCAGGCAAAGATGCGTAATTGGGTTACCCATCGAATTCAATTACCGTATGGCGAGAGTCTGATGCATAAAATGACGCCGGTAACTCGGTTATAGTTTCGCTTCACAAAGCGCACGTCGTTAATATCGCGCGCGCGCGCGCGGGGTCCTGGATGTTCGGGGCCCCTGCACGGGTTTTCGCGATACTGCATCCACATGTCCTTCATCGTCTACGTGCGTGAGCTCGTTCATCAATTGCTAACCAACGAATAGACTTGGCACGTGTGATTTAGCACGTCCTTGAACATCATCCACCCGCCCTTTTGTTTCGCCGTAGCTTTTCCACTGCCAATATTTCCTTCCTGTATTCGTGGGTCTCCTATAAACGACCACTTCTCTTGGTATTGCCAATTTCTATGTTCCAACTCGAATCACGTTTCTCCGGACTCTGCCCATGCTCATTATTTTTCGTCATACTTTTTTTTTCAGTTCTCTGTAGATTGATTAAAAAAAAACAGGACTTTGGGTTGTCTGGGAAAATCCTGGCTCGAATTTTTCAACTTCGCTGATAATTTTTGCACGTGATGATGAAATCTCTGTGATTAAAAATCTTGGAGACACTCTCAACCACATTTCAAGGACATATCAATGATTTTCGACGATAAGCATGAATTAAAAGGACACCCTTGCCGCATTTATCACGTTTTTGGCTCTTTGATAGCTCGAACGTTATCGCGTCAGTGTTAAGGATACGACAGGCTTGTTCACGCGCTCACTCAAAGGACGCTTATTATTTTAACGAAGCAAACGAACGAGACGAGCAGGCGATATTAAATATAAGGGTTGACGCTCGTGTCGTGAGAAACGGTCAGGTGCAACCTACCAACAGAAATGCTTTTTATCCTGGCGACTAGTCGAGCGGTTAAGTATTTCATGAGACTCTCGGTGCTGTATCAACGTACATCTATATGTGTGTATGGTAGTTTGCGAATTATAAGACCTGTCATGTCCCTTTTCTGGGCTCTCTGCCGCCGCTCGTATTCTCCGGGAATATAACGCCTTTGCGATCCTTCATAATCGTTTTATCCTCGGTCGCCTCTGCAAATTTTCACCCTCTTGAATCGAGAGTCTCCAGTGAAACACCCAACGAGATAAAAATTGTCTGACAATTTTTAGAGTCTCCTGTACACATTATTTGTGTACGCATGGGCTGTGCATGGGTTTTCGACAAAAAAGGTATATGCAATGTAATTTTGTAGTTTTACGTCCGTATCGCCAGGCCTTTTCGTTTCTCTCTGCGCAGTCTGTTCAGAAATAATCGAGGCAAGAATGCGACGACGTTGACGCAGCACCGGCTCCCTCCTCAAGGGCTGGAAACCTATCGACAGATTTTTCAGTAGACGAAGACAGCAAAATTATCGACTTGGGGTAGATTTTCTCTCTCTCGCTCTTTTCTACACGACGAATCTCCTCGTACCGCGAATAATTTCTTCTCCGGGTCCTTCGTGACCTCGAGAGCACAAAGATTAATTAAAATCACCAACGCTCGAGAAATCACGCTCTTCTCGCGACAAGGACGCTCCACGCTACCGATTAATCAACGCTTTTGCGATTTTTCGTACCAGACACAACCCCCCCTCCCTGCTTTACGAGATTCTACTCTCACTAACCGCTATTAATAATTTATTGTTGTCGAGACTCGATCGTTTTTCAAAGCCCTGAGTGTGTACGAAGAAATGAGACAAATTTTATGTTCCTCCATCAAGGAGCGGGTCCGGCGGGGCCAAATGAATAAATCGGTTTGTGTTTCGTCAAACTCAAACGAGAGCATTCCGATTCATATAATTGAAAACTAAAATCGCGACTACAGCGTTCGATCTGGCAAACTATTTATTTCGTTACGAACATCGATTTTTGCAAAGAAACTTTCGTATATATGATTTTCCCATTGCCGATTAATCTCCCACAAGGGGTTTCTTTCTCCCCGTTCGAAGACTGCGTTGTTTGTTCTGTGCGAATATCTCGATGTATATTCCCTAAGAGGGAGGGGTAGAGAAAGGTTCGGCCTGTGGAAAAATATTCCGGGTAAATATTTCCGTTTTTTTTTTGTTTCAACATTGCTCGGCTGAATTGGTGGAGGGAGAAAAATTCATCGAGGAGAAAAGTACACGAGTTCACGCGAAAATAAGAGGGAAAGCATGACCCGGGAGTCAAGTGCTGGGAGAGCAAGCGAGAGAGATAGAAAGAAAGCAGGATTGGAGTTTTGATTTCATTAGGCGCCGGTGTTATGCGATTAATTAAGTCGCGAACTTCACGGAAAAAAAGGAACACAAAAGCCAGCAACGGAGAAAGAAAGAAAGAAGAAAAAAAATTAACTCGAGACATTCCGCACAAAGGCGACTGACGGCTCAAAGTCAAATGTTCGCTATTTCTGATCCAAATCTTTTTATTTCGATTCTATCAGTTTCATTTTTTCCCTCCATCGAAAATCCTCTATTCCATATAAAAAGTAATCATAAACGATGGCGAGGCTTTCCAAATCGATAAAATAATCATGTTATCTGTCTCCGTATCATTGACACCGAATAAAAATCGAGCATTCCCACCTGCACAGTTCCCACTGGCTTTTCGTATTCCAACCGGATATCAATTCTCATTTGACAGTTCAAGTGGAACCGAATCCCAATTTTTCAAAGCCTCTGACGTTTATTAAAGTTTTCCTCTCATTCCTAGATAATAAAGTATTTCCAATACGTTATCGGAGCAAAATTATTCTCCCATTGGATTTCGTCCGAATGCGCAAAGATTGCAAAAAAAAAAATAAAAAAATTCGAGCCGGAGCATTTGGTCTTTGCTTCGGAACGTTCCATATCGAGATGATTACATTTTTTCGCTCGATCCCCTGTCTGTAACGAGCGCACATAACTTGAGGTACGTACACGCGCGGGACTCGTTACTGACACGTTCCAGAACTCTTCCCTTCTGCACTGTCAAAGATATTCGTTTGTTCCTCCCCAAGTAACGCTCCTAGTGGTAGAAAAAAAAAAAGAAATATATGTACAAACACGACTCGGTGGAAATGTAGTGAGAAAGAGAGAAATAATATTTCTGGCAGCTGCGCGTCTCTCGACTGTCTTGAGTACTGTACCGACACATGAAAGGAGAGAAGCAGAGCTCACAGGAGCACAGGAAAACTCATCTGGTATTACATTGGCGCCACTTATGGTTTACGAGATATACTCTCAGATACACACAGTAGTTTGTATATTTTCATATACATAAACATATTATTTATGTATGTGTGTGTTTATTTACGTACATGGATGCATGAATATGTATTATTTACATGGGAGAAAGAGCCCGAGATATTCTGGCAGGACATAATTTTTATCGTCTACAGCCGAGCAGGGACCCAGATGCCTCGAGGAACCAAGCGAATGGAAACCGCCAATTGACACACGGCCCACCACTCAACGTGTTTCAAAAACCCGCCTCGTACATGCATCTCACTCTCTCTCTCTCTCTCTCCCTCTTTCTTCTTCATAAAGAAATACTGAAGAGCACTTTTCTCGACATTAGAATAGTCGAGAATGATTCGAGTTGCGTTTTGCTCGTTTTTTCTCGATAAAAAAATGGGAAAATATTCGTTATCGTTCCGGTGCTATTATCAAATTATTCGACGACATTTTTTCATGCTGGATGTGAGAAACGATCAATTTGAATGAACGAATTGTACAGAGACACATTTTTTCTTATTTATTTATTTTTCGAATTATGTTTTTCTTCAGTTTTATTGATTTTTCTAATTGATTGTCACGTTGACTCCATAGAGCGATAATTGACGAGTCAATATCGAGTAACGATCCTTGTACTACACAAATAACCTCTTAAATACCGATTGCTCGATTCCTTGTAGGCGTTTTCTTGAGTAAACATCGAACTATACATTTTCCCTGGAATATTATCGGAAGTACGAATTTGCTAATACGCTAAACATGTCGCCTGAGTCATCCTTACACAGGCGTATATATCGCACGTGGCAGTCACTGGGCATGAGTTTGCACGTGCTTCCGTGTGAGTGCGAGCACCAGAAGTGACAGAAGAGGGAGAGAGCAAGAACGAAAGAGGAAGAGAAAGCGAATGACTGAAACGAATATGCAGTTTATAGGTCCTGGATACATATTAACTTGTACTGACAAAAGCTTTCGTCATGCAACGAGCACGCATGTACATAACTCTTAACCGGAATATATGTGTGACGAGAAATTAATTTGATTTAAACTACAAACATATATTGCACAGAGTTTCAAAATATTTTCATCTCCTGCGTCAACCAACCCATCAACTTTTACAATCCTGTAGTCTTGCCTCTGCTGACTGATCCGAAAATGAAAAAATTCTCATGGCTACCAGAAACTTGAAAAACCGAACATAAAAAATGAAATTAATTTCGTTTTATGATTATTTGAAGGGACTCCATTATTTTCTGCGTTGGGCGTTCGGTGTAATTAACACTTATATAGGAAAGTCAATAAAATCGATGTTATGGCTATTTATTTAGGAAATAAGCGTACGAAGGCCTCGAATCACTGTCGACACCTGACTAATCCTGTGTTTTGTGTGTGTGTGTGTTGACTCGTTCTTCAAATACGGATTATATCCGGTGCCGATTTTTTTTCTTAATTTTTTTATTTTTTTCCGGCAGCGAGGTGCGTGCTCGGTGCGTGTGAAATGCTCGAAACGCTTGCGAGTTCGTTACACACAAGAGTTCCTTATTTCGTTGACTCTCAAGCATACAGCTCGAGGAGGGAGAATGACATTTCAGCCGGTTGCATGCGCGCACGCTTTCGCATAATCGCACCTGCTATTACTTTGGCACTACGTGCTGTGAGACGTGCATGAGCCGAAGTATAAATGAAAGAAAAAAAGAAACGAGTGTGAATGAGGGAGAGAAAAAGTCTCGAATGCAACGGAGCCAAGAGTGCAAAAGAGAAAGAAAAAGGAGAATGGGCAACAGGGGGAAAGGGTGGGGGAGATAAAAGGAAGGCAAAACCACCGCGAGCAAGGAGGATCGATAACCCCGACTCCTCGAATGAGCCGCTCGCTAAGCCTTGAGGCTCACACACGATGTGAACGATCCATTAATTTACTTCTCGGTTTGCATAGTTTTTCGCGCTCTCTCTGTGCATCACGAGAATCCAACAACTGCGAAATTGCGGTCAGCTCGAGCTTTTCAATTGCTTTGTCGAATTCCTTCGAGTAATACGATCGTATCACCAAACGTGTGCTTATTTTAATAAAACCCTTTAATGCTAATCTCGTCCGGGCTGAGAAAACATTAGACACGACGTCACTCGAAAATTGCAGCCCATCATTTCCTTTTTTTTTCTTCATTTAACAAAATTTTTATCGACATTGCAAAAATCGAAATTGCAAATAATTCGGCTCGACAATATTTCCCAATAATTCTTCCAATTTCGTTACTTTTCCGAGTTCATTTATTTCCATTTAATGCTTATATTTTCTCCTGCATGTGGCACGCATAGCCGAACGTAGAGTTGGAGTAGAGTTTGTTCAATTAAATACATTTTGCGGACAATTTTCGAAGGGTCTCTATCGTTCGACGCTGTTGCGTATATTAATAAATATACGTTGACATATATGTACATGAATGGTGTTTACAGACATATTGTACAGTCAGGGAGGAACTTGTCGCAATTTGAAAATTTCATCGGGACAGAGACGAGGGAATTATCCGGTGCTCGTAAGCCGTGGATATGCGGCAGTTGCCCGCAAGCACTCTGTCTCTCTGCTCCTTCCCCCGTTTTTCTCCATTCGACAAAATTTATTATTACTCGCATTGAATGCGCTCAGAGCCGACGCTAACTAGACGAGAGATTGGATGAGAATGAGAGAAAAAGAACGTCACAATAATATGACGTATAGTCTGGAATAAAAAATCCGAGAGAGAAAGAGGAGAAACGAAGCAGAAAAAAGAGCTGTCAGAGGGGATGACTGGGATAAATTAATTCCAGATAAAAAATTAACAAGTCAGGTGTATGCGATTATTTATCCATTTGCATTTGTTGAGCTGATAAAAGGTTTACAGGGATCGTCAATAATGAAAGAAAATAGTCATCGTGATGACGATGATCGGATCGAATATTTTATTTACTTATGTTTTTTCCATTTTATTGATACAATTAGCTGAGTTCATGAAGCTTGATAAAAAATATTGATAGATATTATTGCGCTTAAACGATTGTGCAATGTAGCGTTAATGATTTTCTATTATAAGCAAGCTTTTTATCAGGTCAACAATTGCTGCTTTGTCGAGCGTTTTATATAACGTAAAAGCAAAACGTACGCGTGTCGCAAGACCAAAATCGATATTGTGTTGTAACATCGTGTCGAGGGTCAGCAATATAAAATACAACATCCCCCTTTCCATCCCTCTTTCTATTTCTCTCCCTCACTCCCTCTCTCATTCTCTCTCGTTAAATACACTCGTTCTTTTTTTTCGTTACACCCCCGTTCGCTCTCGACCACCACCAGATATCCGATGAAGTATTTAATTTCGCAATTGTTCAAGTTTCTCGCTCGGCCACGTTTTTCCTAACCGCTCTGTATATTCTTCCACTGGCTCCTCTCATTCGCATACTTTCTCTATATATACGTTCATTTACAAACACGCGTCATTCTTTCACTATGTCCAAACATTCGTTAACCGGACATTTTACCGATTCTCTCAATTTCAAATAAATTTTTTCACCTATCGAGAGCTCCGAGTGAAAGAGACTTAACCGAGAAATCCCCAAATTCCATAAAAACCTCCAGCGAGCCCTTCGCTATATTTCCATACGCCTCCATGGGTTTGCACACCATAGATGCTCGATATCCATAAAAATAATTGCTGTACAATTGGTCGGAAAAATCGTGTCCCGCGAACAATATTTCCAACCGTTTTAATTACGCGAAAAAATTCTAATTGAATGATTTCATTTGAATTTCCTTCAATGCGATAATTCCGTCGTAAAAATGTCCGGAACAATAAATTCTGTGTGTTGGAATTCTGATCGAGCTCTCTCTTCAAAGTTCGACACACAAACTCGCCGTAGCAGCGGTGTCATCTTTCTCAATAAAATTACGCGGGTGTGTCGGTGGGTGGTCAAGCGTCACAAAAATGTAAGCGAACCAGCGATTAATTCACGGAGTAGCCTCTGAGGCACCAACAGTGTCGTTCTCGACAGCACCTCCGCACACTCTCCAGTCCCTTGCGTCGTCCGTTGATGCCCTGTTGTCGTAGCCATCGGAGAACTTTAATCACCACACTTGAGTAAAGTAATTACAATCAGACACCCTTGTAGCAGCGAGAGAGATAGAAACAGAGAGAGAGAGAGAGAGAGAGAGAGAGAGAGAGAGAGGGTGGGAGAGAGAAATGAAGAGAATCTAGCGTCGTAGGAACGTTTCAGTCGCCGAGAGAGGAATCAGCGTCGGGTGGCATAAGGGTACGTTGGCAAAGTACGAGGTCTATGATTAGCCGATGACCAGTGGCCATCTCCGAGGGATTCTCTTGACGTTGTCTACCTAAACTACCTATGTGCTCTTCCTCTTGCTACCACGCACCCTTTCAATTAATTGACCCCACTGAGGGTTCCTCTAGTTAACTTGAGATTCATCGCCTCCAGACTCCTCTTTATCTTTCCGCGATAAGAGCGCCTATCGGCGCGCCAAATTCGCAAGGAAACACGAGGTGATTATGTTGGGATCTGTAATGAAAACTCGAAAACAAACGAGCTAACGAAGTTTCTCATTTATTAATAATTTTATCGAATCCGCGCCCATTTCCACCGATTTCGAGTCTCAGGATTTTATCGTCTCAAAAACTGACATTTGGTGCTTCTCTGCGCAACGAATTTGCTCCAAAGCGACGTATAATTGAAAATTTATATTCTCCGCACCCGTGACACACATACAATCGCAAATTTAGGTTTACAAATGCGATTTTTTGCGGTCCCCTTGTCCTTTCTGTGCTGCATGTGTTCTGTAAAAACAGAGAACACACGTCGCGTGTCACCGAGTTGCGAGGGAGGTGCAGCCGAGGCCAATCATTCTAATTAACGTGTACCGAGACACTTCCGGCGACAGGACGATGAAGAGTTTTCCTCTCAAGTAATACACATGCCCAGAAAAATAAACACACTTACATAGACTCTGTGTATCGTACGTGTCTTATTTTCTTCGCGCATATACGTCTGTGAGAATTCGTTACAGACAGACAGAACGAAATAGTACACCAGAGATAATAATAATGATGATGATAAAATGAGTTTCGCTCTGCAGAGAAGATGTGCGTACGAAAAGATCTTTCCGATAGTCTGCACACGATAGAGTCGTTGTGAATTATATCTCTTTTTATTATTTCTCTCGCGTTTCTTTATTTTTTCATTTTCTTGGCCA
Source organism: Campopleginae sp. 14b (assembly GCA_030522525.1). Taxonomy (NCBI): domain Eukaryota; kingdom Metazoa; phylum Arthropoda; class Insecta; order Hymenoptera; family Ichneumonidae; species Campopleginae sp. 14b. Next base: position 29,293 of record JAPYYS010000144.1, read on the forward strand.
CGTTAAACGCGTCAAGGTAATTTGAATCCCACAAGGAGAAATGGAGGCCCGAAAGAGAACGATCGCTCGGTAGGAAATGTATTTCGAGATAAAGAGAAAGACGGGGAGAATAAAAGAGAAACAGAAAAGCCGGTGAAACATTTTTTTTGCATCGCCAGACGACTCGCGCCTTATTCTGGATACAGTCAACCAAAACAACAAATAAATGGGTTACTTATATACATATAGATATACACGTTAACACATATATATTTGCATAAGTCAGCTTGTCACTCAAAATGCGTGGCAACTCGTGAACCCAAGGTTTGCACTCTGCTACCCTGAGCTCGTGACCAGACCCGCGAGGATTACAAATCAAATGCTTTCTCTCTCTTCCCCTTTTCTTTCCACTCACTCGATCGAAGCAGATCTAATAGAGTACCAAAGAGTTTCAACACGCCCTTTATCGTCCCGTGTAATTGCACGCCTCGAAAAACAAAAACAAAAACGAGACCAATGTCGACGAAATCATTTTTCCTCGTTCATTACTCAATACTATGGGCTGGAGGATTTTTCATTGAAAACTCTGAGGATATTTTGGAACTTTGGATAGAGACCAGTGTCTCGGTGTACGGAATGAATCATACAGAAAAAAAAAGAGGGAATACAAAGCGATTCGAATCCCTTCGGACGTGGATTACTCCCAAGACACTTTTTTCAGGTAAAAACCACAAGCCTCGCGATTTCAATCCAGCTGATTATATTCGGAGAGTGTATTATACCTTATACTCGTCGTTGATGAATTAACTTTTGTAATATGTATAGAGCCATGGATATGTCAATCGATGAAGGTTAAGAATAAGGAGATTATCAACGTCCCAGGATTGTGGTCGTATTTCTCTCTCTCTCTCTCTCTCTCTCTCTCTCTCTCTCTCTCTCTCTCTCTCTCTTGCTCTCTCAATCTCGGAATCTTTGTGGATTACACATTCTTACTTGACTCTAAAGCTGTGTATCGTGGTCGCACGCAACGACGATTACCGGACACGTGAATTACGTAAGGCGGAACAACGAGAGTCGTCTGGAGATTGGAATATTTTCTGATTGGAGTGCCGCCTGTCACGAAAAAAATGAAGAACGAAGGTTTTTGCGTTTCTCCGATTTTAGGGTTAATTTGCATTCGAGATTCCGTAAAAAAAAAATTTGCAAACATCTCGTCACGTTTGGGCCTCCGGAATTCGTTGCGATGAAAATATTCAGTCCAGGATTTATGGGCCCACGAATTTTACGAAGTACTTGATTCCGCCCCAGCATTTCATTTTTTCTGGATTTATAGTTGACGTCATGCATACGCTCGACTCGTAGCTACGTTTCAACCTTTTGCAACCTCAGGAAAGCGTTAAAAGAGAGTTGGACGACATGCGAGTGCCAACACGCCACTCATATAAAAATGCACTCAGCCTGATATCTGAGCTTGCTTTCCCGCTGGCTTGCGATCGCGATCAATATAATTGTTATATTATAAACACACATATATATCGATGAAACTAAACGATAAAGATCGCGTACATATACGTACGAAGAGTAAATTTCGTTCCCCGCAGACTTCCTTCACTTTTCTTCCATGTTTCTCGTTCTCCTTCGACCAACAAAAAATGATATTCAGCTCCGCGAACTCGAATCTAAAGTGCAAAAGTTCACACGAACCCGGACAAGCCCACATATTATCACGAGATTCTCCAGACGACATTTGTCGTCGGAATTACAGACTCTTGTCCTTCAATATTCTCACGTACCCACATAAACCACAACGACGTTGCATTTTTTTGTTCCTCCTAAATTTCTGCATCGACCCATGACTTTGATAAAGCGTGGCCAACAAGAAAAAAATTTCCGGCATTAAAAATTTAGACTCCGATATTCAATTTTAATTTTTTACAATAATTAAATTAATTAAATTTGTGTGTATCGAGTTTTTTTTTAATGAATCATCGAAAAATCGTTATAATTGATATTTTTATTCGTGTATTTAAAATCCAAGTGATTCACGAATTCCTAGTACGATTTTAACCATATCCTTAGAATTATTTATGGCGTTGTATGTTTCCGTTATGTCGTCAGTTGACTCTGAGTGGTATACGAAGAATTTAGAGAGTATATGGATGGCTTTTCTGCGCGGTGTTTGAACACGAAATGGACAACATATGTAATGGCTGTCCCCGGCTGACTGATTGCGGATCTCGGGTTCGACTGTATTCTCCCGAGGGTGGATTCGACTTTTCGTGGTGGCTGATAGTGTATATGGTACAAGCTGTCGAGAGAAACCGAGACAACATATCGAACGTGGGGACTGTTCGAGATATATTTGCCAAGCCATTCGCACGATTGCTTCAACGACAAAGCTCAATCATGTCTTATTCTTTCTTCTATCGTCCATCATTTTTTTTATATTTATTTCTCACATCGAGAGCGGAGAATTTTGTGACGAGAACGTGGATCGAAATAAAAAAAAGAATTTCTCTCATTCGATCAAATTTGTATACAACGACCCGATAGAATTAAAATGAAAATTTAAGAAATATGAGAATTATACAAAAATTCTTGATCGAGTTTTAGGACAATCGTTAATTGCATTTGTTCGAATTCTTTACGGCTCGGTTCAATTTTTATTTAGCAAACAGATTTGTAGTTTTACAGACGTACTTAACGTGAGAAAAATAATGTTCGTAAGTTGATGTTTACGTGCACGTTGGCCCGATATAAACGTTGGTCAGTCATTCGACTTGGCATGATGTATACTAGCGCGATTACGCGCCGTTTTATCACGCGACAGTAATGCCAGCAGGTCGAGTCAATTTCATCCCCTTAAACACCCTCGTCCGGGTACTTATCCCGCGAAAGAGCGACGAACCAGAACAAGCCGAGTTCTCCAAGGCAAGCTTTCGTCCTGTGAGAAGTTATCTGTGCGAGGGCATGACCTGGCAATGCGAGAGAAAAAGAGAAAGACAGGGGGAAGGTGGAGAGACGAAACAACTCCATCCGAAAGATATGAGGCCAATAACAAAAATCATAAACACTCGGACCCGTTGATTAAGCCGTCTCTGAGTACAGCAAAGCTTCTTCACACGCTCTCTGCCAGGATCAGGAAATAGTATCCCATATCCAGAAAGAAAAAAAAGGGAGTAAGAAATCCTCTTCAGTGCTCCCATTTCCTCGGTAATACTCCGGGGATTCCTTCAAACTGTATACGCCAACTATATATATTACGCATTGGACGGTTCAGTCAAAATGGTCCGGAGTCCTTTGCAGCTTATTTTTGGCTAAAATTAATTTTCCATTAGCATCGAACAGCAAGTTTCGAAAAGAAATTGAAAAAAATGTAAAAATGTTCATCAAAAAGAGTCGAAAAAAAATGTTCTTCTCAAAGAGCACTCAGTGCACTTTTCAAAGCCACTTGTTGTCGCTTCCCGAGTCCAGTGCTTTCCCGCTTCGTCTTGAAAAGCCCCATGCGTGCATCCATTGCTAAAATCCAATCGTAAGTTTATACACGTTCGATTGCTCAGTTCGAAGCGAAATGATGCACGTAATTTGAACAAAGTTATAGTGTCGTTACCTCTCGCTGCTTCCCCCACTCGCCGCCTTCGATATTAAGCTTCGATGTAATCTCGTGTATTTTTTCTCACAAACTTCGTGATACGAAGATTAATCAGAATACATTGACGTGGCCGAGTGTTTTTTCCTGTTCACAGGCAAACTATATAATATGCAGATTCAACGTAATTAAATTATGTTTCCTGCTAACGATCTCAGTGTCTAGAACGTAACGAATTCTCTCGACAGTTTCTCCCAACCTCGATAATTATATCGGTAAAGGAAATTTCTTCCTCAATGAATTTTCTAATAGAGAGGCAGCTCGACGAAAATATTTAGATTCAGGTATAGAAAAAGAACACAGAGGCCCAGATTCTTGATCCTCCGAGCAATTTTTTCGAAACTTTTTGTTCCTTTTATCCTGTTAACGTTCCACGAAGCTTTCATAATTCTCGTACAAACTTATGAAACATGAGAAACATGGACACACACTTGAAACTCTGTGTATGCTCTCTCATGGGTTGAATCTCTGTGGGAGCTTTTAGTGGGATTTCCAATGGGATATAGCGACGCTTTTCTCAATCTTACTCGAGGAATATCCCGTCGAAAGTCACGCACGTTCGAAGATACGTATATCGTTGGTTGGAGGGTCTCTTAACAACGCGGAAACAACGCAGAGCATTGTCGCTGGCACTTGTACCCCTTTATTATATCTATCGTGTACAGCAGCGATGTGAGGCTTACTTATTTCCTACGTATATACATCCACGACGATGCAGGTCCAAAGTGTTTGTATTCCATGAGGAGTACAGACGTACTAGAGACTTGCAGCGTCTATAGAGACTCGTAGGCTTCCGCAGCGTGGGTAAATTATCGAGAGAGAGAAAAAAAAGGATCGAGACGTGAAAGCCACGATGGGGAAGTAATCTGTACATGTATACACAGAGCTCCGAGGAGCAGAAAGAAGAAAAGCCGATAGTTGTCCAACAAACTTGGAATATTTGCCCTTACTGTTCGCAAATCCTTTCAACTATTCCCACTCAACATGCGAGTAACAAAAAATTTAGTGTCAACTATTTTTTTAACCACATTTGTATCCAGTTTTCCGGGCGGGGGGGGGGGAGAACGAAAACAAATTAGTTTTGCTTTGTTCATCGTTGAGAAAAATTACCCCGGAATATCAGGATTTTCTTCTCTTCGTTTCTTTCGCTCGTGTTTATTGTGAGCTGACAATAGAATTTCCAGACGCATTCCACGTTGCGTGTGGCACTTGCGTGTTTACGACGACCAGGAGTGGATTGCAAATACGCGTCAGTTCCCATTCACATTTATCGACGTTAACATGACGGACCATGAAGAACGGGAGAGTGAGACAGAAAGATTGACGAAAATGCATATACACGCTGGCTCGACTTATTTATGAGAAGAATTTGTTCTTCCTCAAGGATTCTCGACCCACGAACAATCATTAAAACTCTGCACGTCTATCAGAGGGATGGATAGATCGAGATCTTCTCATATTCATTACGATCGAGTCAATTCAAATTTATATCCTTTCTCGTAGAGTAATTGTACGCTTTTTTTCTGCCTGGCATGTGAATAAAATCGAAAAGCCGGTCTGATGTTGCAAACAATTATTTTAACCTTATGGAAATAAAAATTCCATTCTAACTTCCAATCGCCTGTTCCTCGAACATAATTACCGACGTCAATGGATCATTATTTTTTTCTTTACATCGCTTTCCACAGGGACCTTATTTGACGTGAGAATAATTGGAATTATTAACTTTTTCACAAAAATAAAAGACCCAAACGTCGAGACGATTAAAAAATTGAAGAAAATTTAAAAAATCAGTTGAAAATTCAGTTTTTTTTTTTAACTGAAGGAAACTCCAAAGTGCTGATAATCTATATCTGGAAAAGTTACGTTCTCATGAAGCCACAATGATTCCCTAATTTCTGTGCTCGTTGCCGGAATCCTGAGTGATATATTGAAGGGTTTCCATTAAGAACTTGGTTATCTTTTCTCAAAAAGATCCGGCTACGTCTGGTTTCTTTAGAAGTCCCGAAAAATGACACGAAGAACACGCAGAATCTTAAATCGAGACGAGATTTTGTCTGGGCCAGTGGCGCCTCGCTACCCTCGGATTTCACTGCCACGCGGCCACCCTCTTCAATACTTAGCCCTGGTTTACAGTTCTCTAACTATCGCAGGCCTCTCTAAAAACATAATAAGTATTACCAGAGGATGGGAAGCAGATCACGAAACTTTTCTAGTGCTCGGGGAGCGAGTATAAATCTTTCGTCTCTCATAAATCAAGGGGATGAAGACAAAAGTCTCTTCTAATTCGTTTCGTTATTGGAAAAGTATGAAAAATTCTGTGCAACGTGCAGAATCAAAAGTATTCGCTGAAATAAACAATTTTTTTATATTTTTTTAATTGCACATTTTTCGCGACGAATCAGCCTCCGGAGCTGCTTGATTTTTCATTCATTTTAATTAGTAATTACGGTTCGGGACGAAAACTCCAACGCACATATCGTACAAAATACTGGGTCACTTTTTCACCAATTAGTCGTTTCCTAACCGAGTTTATTCACTGTTTTCATTCGAGTTCTTCCCACAGATATAATCGAGACTATTAACAAAAGATCCACTGCGAATTAATTGCAATATGTTGTGTTAACTACATTGAACCTTAAAATTTTCCGCCAATTATATTTATTAAGTGTTCACGCTCTTTTCACGAGCAGCGCAGTCCAATGAGCTAGTTATCTCACTGGATACATGGACAGAGAACTGCCGTACAAAAGTATGGAGCAGCAAAGCTTACCCACAATGCTGGGAAGCGAGATATCCCGGCACTGTTTCCGTTCAAATAAAACAACCAGCTCTACGATTCACTGGCGTTGCTAAGCTAGTTTCCTCAAGAACCTTAACGCCTGTGTCAACTGCACTGCTGACTTCCGGCATGCGTATTATTTTTTTACATTTGTTTCCTTAAAATCCTTAAAATTCCTCAAAATCGTGACAAACGTCAAAAATTCCAGAAAATTATTCGTTTCATCTGAAAATTCGATCACGACCCCCCTTTTTTTTAACCCAAAAGTCAGACTCTGCCGTAATTTCCGTTTTGCCCGGTCAATAAATAAAGAAAAACTGTACCAAGTTAAAGTTACCGAGCGGAGAAGACGAATTACAAGAATCTTTTGTGCTCTTTGCTAAGGATGCTTGCTTCGCGCTAACGAGGGTCGCGTACCCACGCGTGTTTCGTCGAGACACAAAACCGCACACACCCGTATATAAATTTTCAACATACAGACATATCCGCCCAACATTACACCTGTTACTTAAAAATAATGAATGGTTCTTCATGCTTTAATGGCCTTATCGTAATTCCACCTCAGGTAAATATACAGCTATATAATCCATTATTGCTGACGGCCCTGCTGTATTACGTGCATAAAGTCCAACTGTAAAGCAAAAAAGTATAGTAGTGCATACTGCTCCAAATTATTGTACTCAAAATTAATCAAACTCAGCGGTATTCCCCAGCCTTGAATTTAAATCCCTCTGTTCATTTTTTCATTTGACTTTTCATTTTTTTTCAACACGTTGACGCAATATTTCTCAACATTATCAATTCGATATTAAAATGATATCCAAAACTCGAGTGACATGGAAATTCTATTTTTTTTATCTGAAAAAAAAAAACAAACCGTCGATCCATCGAAAAAATTGACGATCCGTGTGAAGAGTAAATAAAAAATAAAAAAAGTTTTTAATTTAAAGTTAATCGACCTTTTTTTAGCGCCGCTCGATCGTTCTTGCGAACCGTTAAATGTGTAAACGTAATAGACATTGAATTTCGTTCACTCCGTTGAATTTTAGTCGAAGAAACTCGTCGAGCCAAATCTCGATCGACGAGTCCATAAAGTCCAGTGCGAATGTTAGTTCCTTTTGGTGAAAAGTTAACCTGCACAGAGTCCAGAGGGTTTCGCTTTGACGCTTACTGGGAGACAAGCCCGAGGGGACGAAAGAGCACATATAAGCGGGTGGAGCTCGACGATTGCTGATCTAGCTTTTACGATTCATAACTCACGTACGTTTATATAAATTTCTAGTAAAGCAAAAGACGTAACTCAGCTCCCTCGGCGCGATTAATTTCATAAGTTAAGACCTTCTGTTTGCTAGCCCTCAATATAGCGTACACGCTGCTTTAAGTGCGAGTGTGCACCGTCGAGATAAAGACAACGACACGAGAAACGTTTGGAGTGAGAGAAAGGGTCTCTCCTCGCTTTCACGGTCCAGCACTGAACATAAAACGTTTATTTATACGTCCGACACAATGTTCTCTAGCTCACTATACCTTCCCCTTTCCCTCTCTCCCTTTCTCGTTCTTACTCCTACTCAGTACTCATCCTACGAGATTTATTTATTGCACGTAACGATTAAACCTTCCGGAGCCAATGATACCGAGAGTAAACAGCCCAAGTGTTTTTTCGCACATGCTCAAAATGTGGCTGAATCGATTTTCACATGAAATTCTCGGATCCCCGTATTTTCTCATAGACACACACTACCCGAGGGCACGCATTCACCACATTCTTGCTAATTTGCACTTCGACTTTTCAAAACTTTGTATCCATTCGTTGAATGCATGAAATTAATCTCAAAACCATACTTTTTCGGCGTAGAATATCCCGAGTAACCGAATGCAATGATTTTTAAAATCAAAAAATGAAATTTTCTTGCTGAAAAATCGCCAAATTCAAAAAAGGATTTTTGAAAACGTGTCACACTTGAAATTTTCGTGTGTGCAAATTTGCACGAGTCTGTTGTCTGCGGGTTAATAGAATGATTGAAAAAAAAAAAATTGGCATAGATCGAAATTTTCGTGCGACAATTGAAAAAAAATCAATCGACCGTCAAGCACATTTTTCTGCTCCATAACTCGTTCCTGCGTCATTCGGCAAGAGAATATTATTCAAACGTCCAATTGAATAGTTCTCTAACTGAAACAAACTGGCTTGGATCAAACAAATCGTTTGTCTCGTTGCAAATGAGCTTGTAATCCACTTTTGAATGTACACACATATGAGTACGTAAGGCGTTTATTATGTACTTGTCCGGTTGTTCTGATGGACGAAACGAGACAGCGTACGTTACGAACGTCCACTCGCCGTTTGCCATTACGCAATAAAATCTAGTTATCTAGCCAATGGATCCGCATCCTCTCTCTAATGTAGACTCTACCATTTGTATGTGTTAGTACGGGGTCTGTGTGGGAGGAGTATGCTCTTGTAGACGCGAATTACTCGTCATTTATTCAAAGAGTCAGTTCGAACGTTTTTTTACGAAGAAAAAAAATCTGCAAGTCCTGTAAATTTCGACGTGGCTCAAGGCTCTATAGGCTTTTTCATTCCACGGTATTTCATACACATAAAACATTATAAATACGGATATTCCAGCATAGACACGTATCTGACAATCAGATATACATATCCACGGACTTTTATATCTATATAGCCGCTTTAGAGGTTTTCATGTATATATCTATAATGTGAATGCAACGAGTACACTGATTCGATGTAACTACTCGACCGTCTGTCACGCTGCTCGCTTCTCTTCTCCTCTCTTGGTCCTCTCTTTTGGCTAACTATGTCCACTTAACGCTAATCATTATTTTCATTGGGGTGCTCCATCCCGTGCCGAGTACATACATATCTATCGATATATCTATGTATATAAATGTATGCACACGAGTGATTCTCTTCGTAACATTCAACGTGTGCTATTGCTACACGTTTATCGTTCTTCCTCCTGCTGCTTGATCATGATGTTGCCACTGGTACACTCTTTCGATCCCCCCCCCCAATCACCACAACCACTTCGACTTCCTGCACGAACGGATATAAAAATAGAGCGAGAACACCCGGGAGTCATATACCCGAGGCCTCCACATCCACACCAGACCCTTCGAATCTCTGAATCTATTCATTGTCGCTTGTGCAAATTGTAGAATAGACACGGAATTATATATCGTCCAATACTCATTCAGCCAGTTGACGTGTTCAACACTCTTTTCAGACGAGATCCTCGCTCAAGGATATTCACTCCGATGAGGAAATCGTTTTTGACCATTTATTGCAATTTTTCATTTGTTTCTTTTTTTTTTATAGTTAAAAATATTCATGGATTCAACGATTTTTTATGTGATTTCAGTTTTTTTATTCCATTTATTTATTATTTTGAAATTACATCGAACATCGGATTGCTCGATCTGGCTCGTTCGTCTTGATCCCAATTCTACAATAGTACCCGCAGTGTCAGTTTTGATCATGAGCACGAACCGATTGTTCAGGGCGATATAAAAACGCATTGGGCTTTGTTTGCTTCTCACCTGTGCCTATAATTCTTCTCACAATTTCATAGAACAAGGGGATGCTACGTTGATGAATTTTTGGACCATGAAAAAAGTCAGGAAGAGGCTGAGAACAATGCTCGCTCCTGCGTGTGGGCACGTACGTAACAATTTTTTTCCGTAAATCTAGCGGAAAAGTGAGCAAGGCAGTAAATTATTTAAGGCTGTCGCCCTGCGTTGCTGTCATTGCGTGCGTGGATTAAGCCTCGTATGGGGCATTCGATTCTGAGTGAATAATTTCTTCCATATAATCGTTCGAAAATGAAACGAAATTCCTTACAAAACCCCCTGCAAAAATGTCAAAAAAAAATAAGTACTTTTCGGTGCTGATCTGATCAACGATAAAAAAAATTCAATTAAAATAAACACGATGTAGAAAAATATACATAGCCGTTTAGATTTATTCAGAATTTTCAAGATTTACTCGTAATCACTAAGAGCTGCCGCTTTTTTTTCTTTCTCATTCACTGACGCTGGAATTTCTGGCTCGAAAATGTTCGATTTTACTTAAAATACCTCGTATGCCTACGGCCCATACAATTATCCGCTTCGTTTCGATCTGCAGGTCCGCTCAAGGATAAACGAACGCTTCATTGCTCAGGGGTGAAATTAAATAACAACAAAACAATGAAAGACAATTGTTTCTAAGTTTTATGACGCTTGTGGTCGAGTCTTCTCGTGCAACCCTCGCATTTAGGGTTTGTTCGTACACAATACTTATATATAAATACATATAGATGGGAGAGGCTGATGAGATAGGAGGAGTGAGAATATATGGAGCTGCGAGTCGAGCGGACAGAGACCTCTCGCTGTGGTTTATTGCCTGACGATCTCACACCACGTTCTCCTCAGTCTCGGAGCTTCACCCTGGACCACCCCTACGGACCTAATCTCTCCCCTCTCTCTTTTTATTCTCTTTTTCTGCTTCTATGGGCGCCTCTGTTTACAGCTATGGTCACTTTATTTAAGGGGTGTGATTTTCCACTACTTTTTACGTAACGTCGTGTCCATTGCTGACTATACTCGTTTATACTGTGTGGGACGTTTTTTTTTTCGCTCCCTCTCACCGTTTCGCGTTTTAATCGTTTTTTTCTGTATCGACGGTAATATAAACGCATTTCATTCGTCGTTATTCTGCTCTCGTCCACAATTTCACATTGTGCCGTCAAAAATATAAATAGAATCGAAATAATGAGGAAAAATTTAGCTGCCTGAGCAAAAGATAAACAAGTTTTGTGAAGAATGGGCAAAAAATATCTTACCTTTTTCATCGTCGATCAAATCGCTTAATGACTTTCTTCGCGAATTTGATCGCTGCTTGAAATTATAGTTTACAGGACATCTTTTCATCTCTCTCGCTCTCTCTCTCTGCTGACTTTTCACCAGATCATATTTGCGGGATGATAAAAAAGGATGAGAATAAAAGAGTAGGGGAAGCGAGAGAACACTTGCCAGCAATACACGACAATAAGAGAGGGCTTACACTCGACGTTTTCCACAGGGCCATTTATTGCAGCCACATTTTTATTTTGACACTAATAGCCCAGGGGATCGAGTAAGAGCCGCTCGATGTGGTATCGGGCCTCGCGCACAGGACTTAAGTCCGCCCGATCGTGCTAATCCTGTGCCGATATTGCTCCTATAAATCCTGACAACTCGCGAGATCATATATGAGAGTTATTCTCTCGATAAATAAATAAATAGACATGGAATCAACGTACACGAAAAACACCTTTGGCTCGCCTTGCAAGTGTGAGCTTTTCTCACTTAACGATACATCGTATTTCTCCCATAGTATCGAGTTGAAAAATCAATCTAACATTTGGATTTTCAGAAAATCTCCAGTCCGCACTTGACATTCCCGGATCAAAATAGTACCCCGAAAACAATTTTACAGATTTTTGACAATTCTTATTCAATTGAATTTCATGTAATAATTTAATAATAAATTTAACAATTTTCAATAATCTAATAAATGTAATCATTCATAATAATTTGATAATAAATTGAATAATTTTGAATAATTTCATAATTCTGAGAATGAAGAACAATTTTTTTTAACGAAATTGTTTTTTTTTTCTTTTCTAGGTAGGTACCGTCTCGTACGAGGCTTTTGGGCGATGAAATCTTTCGAGAACGAGACGACGATGATGAGGCAACCGTAAGAAAATTGCATACAATGAATGACCTTGACGATGAGACATATTTTTGATTAATCGAATTGTATATCGCGATTTCTTGTGAGCACACTTATTCGTCGGGTATCATATACGGTTTACTGCACGTAAGCTGAGGATATTTATATACGACGGGGTCCCGGACAATAGGATAGTATTCTAGGGTGAAAACGGGTCCCCCCTCGTTTTCTCTCGTCGTCCAATCATATAAATTATTCCATAAGACGGGAGCGTCTGCCTGTAGAAAGTGGGCATCGGGTCTGTGATACAGAGAAATGTCGCATAGCAAACATTTTAGCCTTTCCTCCGGAATCCTTTGAGTATAACAGAAACGCGAGATGAGAGCTTAAGTTCGGTGGTCATAGTAGCGAGGAGAGTGAGTGAGAGAAATGGAGAGAGAGAAAGAGATCTTTACTGCTTCATAACTCGAGAAGGTTCGTGTGCACGGACAATCGCGCCCGTTGTGATTTTCGATGCTATTTTGACTGCTCCATCACCGTGGGTGGGCTTTTCGTTACTCTACCGGAACCAGAAATATGCTACCTCGTAAACCCGAGACCCTAACCCCGTGAGATCACCAGTTACACATACAAAACGTTTTTGTGTATAAAAGTGTGTACCCAATGATACAACATGAAACATTCATTCGCGATCGTTTCGTATACGTTCTATGCAATATGTTTGGCATCCAGACCTCTTCTTAAGAAACTCAAGAGAGATTCCGGAAGAATCATTTTTCATTTGCGATCTGTGCAATTTAATTGGCTTTTGTCCACTTTGGTCTCACTCCGTTTCGGTTCGTTGACCGCATTCAGTTGTTCGTTGGCACGGAGTTTCTTAAATCTCGTCTCCAGCTATGAATCACCTTAAGGAGGAAAAGGAACACGAGAACGTAAGACCAACGCGTCTCGAAAGGTATAATGCGTAATGGTGGCGATGGTGACACGCCTCGGTCATAAAAGACGATCCTGGGCGCGAAGTGAACGATCTCGCGAGAGAAAAAGATAGACGTAGAGATCGATTTTTGTCCGGATGACCAGTCTCGTTTTATCGATTCAGTACACATTAAATGAACACGCGCGTTTTCTTTTTTATTCGTGGAAAGGCAAAAGCTCGTGCTTATAGTCGTGTCACTGATGCGGCGACTATTCATTCGCAACCATTGCCATCGCATCTCACCCACACTCCTCTCAAGTCGTATATCCCTCACTATTTCCGGAATTTTTATTATTATCTGCATCTCTCGAGTTTATACCAGCTTCCATCTGTTTCTGGCATCAAAACCGTCCATCGCTCCTGCCCTCGATACTCTACATTCAATATATATATATATATACTATTCTATGTACACAATGGTGCATTCACGGGTGCATCATTGCGAGAGAGAGTGGATACGATTGAATTGGAAACATAAATTCAATCAACCCGGCAAAACAATGATTACATCGATGAGCGAAATGAAATGATGCTTTTCGACTCACACGATGCACTTGCCAGAAATTTCGGTAGATATTCCAATATTTATCGCTCCGTTAGAAATAACAATAATGTTGCTATACGAAGTAGAAGCAGGGAATCGTATTTTTCTCGGCTCTACCGATTCTGATCCATTCACCTGAAAATCACGTGAAAATGCTCGAATATCCATGCACGTGGACTTTGTTCATAATAATTATTCGTAGTGAATTTCCCTTGAAATTTTTATTTTAATTCGATCGTTGATAAATATCAAGTTGAAAAAATACTCACGCGAATTAACCTTAAAGTAAAAGCACCATGGCTGGATATATCGGACTGAGATTTTTGTTGTAGCGTATTTTTATTTCCAACTTTTAGTCGTAACGATAACTGACTCATTCCCGAAGGATTTTCTGTGCAGAGAATCTATAGATATGTGTTTAAAGGAATTGCCTGCGGCAAGTTAGCGATATAGGAGGAAAAGAATTCATATTAACATAAGCTTTATCTAAATGTTAATACAAGCCCATTATATCGACTTGGCAGCGAAATAAAAAAGAAAATACAAAGAAAAATCATCCCCGTGTACTGTCGACCCGTAGCAAAGTCTCTGCGACTTTCCTTCCTTCGCGATATTATTCTCCTCCAGGTTATAGTTTTCTATTCCTGTACTTTTTCCGTCTCTCTTGTTGAATTATTCCGGAAAAGTGGGGACGGACTGTTCGGGGATGAGACAACCCCGGAGGCTGGAAAACGAACGCTTAAAAATGTAATAGCGGCCTCAGTGAGGAGCTGAAAGTCTGATGCGAAGCTTTCGTCTCATTTTTTTTCTAGAATTTTTTCGTGCACAATACATGGAGCTAATTCGAAAAGTCAAAAGGGTGCGTCGCACCCCTTTTTACAGTCCAACTTCATTCACATACGTCTGTATGACTCTCAGAAATAAAAATGTACACAACTTTCTGCCCTCTCTTTTTTTTCTCTCTCTTTCTCCGGTTCGCGATCTTCAGCACTCTCGCGGGATCTTTATTTTCCCATTATTCAAATATAAATGTAAATGTTGATACAAACGGATAGGTAAATGGAGAGAGAGAGAGAGAGAGAGAATTCAATTGTTGTACGAGATCGCGGGAGGCTTTTTGGAGGGAGAGCGAGACGGATAAAAAAAAATGAAATGAACAAAAAGAGAAATTAAGTGCGCGGCTCTCGTGCTGCATTGGACGGGGAAGGGGAGAGTTCTTCGCGTTCAAGCGCGAGCGGTAGAAAATTAGTTTATAAAGAAGCGGTAGAAAAAAAAAACAATATCCTGGCGGCTTATTCACAAACATTTGAGAGATTTTCTCTTTCTCTCGCTCTCGAGAGACGTAAGAGCCTCGAGGCTAGAGTACGGTCCAGAAATCGTCCCCGACATCCACGCATACGCGTGTATCCGTAATAAAGTCTCCAACTCTTTTTTTTTCATATAGATATATAACTCGGTACTCTTAGTCTTGCCGCGAGATCTTCCGCTCGATTGGCCTCCACCGTGAATCGTGAATCGAGCCAGCGAACTGAAAAATATAAATCCGTAATCGGGAATGAGAGAGACGAAGCGCGGAGCCACAATCGGAATGTTAAACTGGCTTTTCAGGCTGCCCGAGTCGTTCGAAAATCTTGACACATTAAACTAATCGACTCGATCATTTCTAGCATTTCAATAAAACACTCGAATCAAAAAATAAATCTCGCAAATTAATTATTTTCCCGGCTCCAAATTTCAACCTTCATTCTGACGCCCGGCCAGGCAAGCAATCGCAAAAAATAAATTGAATTATTTCCTCAAAAAATGAATAAAACCTGAAACAATTGATTTCGTTGCTTCGAGTCTGCATCACTCGGAATCCAAACATTTGTCCCTCCCGTTGAAATAACGAAAAGTTTAATGGGACTCTAAAAATCCTATGAGTCCATCAATCATACGATAATAATACAAGAAACAATGAATTGGGTAATCGAAAATCAGGGATAACGATGGAGAGAAGGGGTGAATCGTATGTATGTTGTATAATACTATGCAGAATTCGGGCACTGAAACATAACTGGAAATAGGGGGAAGAGCATAGACCATAACGTGCGTTTACAGATATATCAATATATGAAATGAAAGGGAGAAAGGAAAGGTAGAAAGAGAGAGAGAGAGAGAGAGAGAGAGAGAGAGAGAGAGAAAGGGGTACGTACGCGCATTTGGTTGTCATCGAGTGGTGCTTGAGTGTGTAATGTAGGACTGATGTATACATTCCAATGCTCACAAGTACAAAATAACATACTGGGTGTGTATATGTTGTATTATATACGAAAACATGGGGTCTGAGTGGGCCGCGATGTATAGACATATGCATAAACCCTTATAGATGTATATACATATAAATATGCAGATGATGAGACGTGGCAGGCACAACCAGGGCGTTTGTACAGGAAAGAGGGTCTCGGTAATATTATCCGATATGCGCGTTCTCGTGTTTCCCTATCGTTGCATTGTTCTCGCCCTTCTCCAACTGCGTATTGTCATGAGAGAGAAAGAGAGAGTGAGAGAGAAAGACCCAGATAGGAAAATACATATACATGCGATGACCGTACCGCATGAGCAAGAGACCATCCTGCAGGACTATTCGGCAAGGATCCCAACACACATAGTACAACTTGGGCGCGAGTGCAATAAGCAGCGAATCCATGGGGTTGCATATGCCACGATAGCTTCTCTTCCCTCCAATCACCCCCATAATGCCATCTCTAATTCCATGCGAGCTGATTTGATTTCGGCATTAAGATAGAGAGCGTCTCTGTCCTTCGATAGCCCTTTGTACCAAACCTGCGCACATTTATTCTCCTCCCTAACAAAACGACGTAAGTAACCTTATTCCGAATAGTTTGGAAACAAACCCTCCTCTCAATTGTCCAATGCGCATGCAGAACAATCGTAACCAGGGATAAACTATAATATCCGGCTGTATTAGGATTGGTAATCGTCCCGATTCGAACGTTTTGTTCTCGCAGGGATATTCGGCTGTGCAATGTTCGGCGTATTAATTGAGCTTCTCATCATTATGACTGACGCAGCGACTATTGACTGGGATTCCTAGAATTGGAATGCGATCGTCGGATTGCTGGAGAATCGGAGATTTTCCAGAGACCTCTAATTGACATGTGACTTTGAAAAAATCGAAGCCGCTGCTGTTTTTGGCAATAAATGCTGCGCTCGATTACGATTCACGGATTTTTTAATTGACACTATTATTTTGGAGTTAAAAGTTGACTTTGTTATCGTTTAGAATGAAAAAAAATTAAGAGGAATATTGAGGAGTAAGGGAGGTGCGAAAAAAACCATTCGTGTTGTTGAGCCACAAGGACTTGAGTGCTCGGACGTCGACGCCGCGACTGTAAAGATCGTTTTAATAGATATGTATATCGATAGAACGAGACTTCCCAAGAGATAGAGGAATACATGTGAGAAAAAAGGGAGATAAGGTGGGGGGAGCGCTGTCATCGTGGGAATGACGAATCGAGTTGCTGATCTGTCCCGAATGGCCACCACGAAGGGTGTGAAACCTCGATGATGTTGGGTGCGAGAGCCAACCGTCACGAATAAATACTCATAACCGTACTACTTGATATACTTGGAACTCAAATCGAGATCGCATTCCAGTGGAATAAACATTTCGTGCCTTGTCAAGCGTTTGACAGTCGTTAATTCTGTCTCTAACCAATTCAAGACCCGGACCAGTTTCTAACAGCTTTCGTAAAAACATTCTGACAGAGGGCTATCATTGAAATCAATGCGATTTGATTCATCGATGAATCGTGAATGAATAACGAGAATTCCTGCCGTTCGAATGACCATGGAGACTCACTAATTTTCATCATTTCGCGAGACTATTGGAAAAAAGCAAACAAAATTATTTTTGACAAGTTTTTCGTGATAAAGAGTTCAAAAAAAAAAAAAAGACAAAGCTACAAAGTTCCAGTGAGAATTTTGGACTCGTTGATCTTGCCTCAATCCATAATCCTTGTGGTGAAGGAAGTTGAACGAATGTTGACAAGGTTTGGTGATTGGAGAGCCTACTGGAATTTGCAAAATGTCGTTAAACGCATCAATCTGCAAATTCGTGTACGGGATTAAGCCTCAGGGTTGTCGGAGATGCTTGAGTGGTCCAAGCGGTGTTGGTCACATACAACGGTCAGCTTGTGTATTATTGTTTGTCGGCTGAGGATTTGCGGTGTAACCAGGTCGTCTGTGGCTCTATATATATGTCTGTATATACGGTCGGCATGCTCTCTCGACCGCAGAGGTATCGGTGTACAGACTTAGCGGGCGCAACGGGTCAACCGCAAACCGACAACGTCCACGCGTGTGGACCGATCACCCCGTTATTCCGCAGTCCTTTCTGCCGTACACGATCCACCTTTCATACTACTCTTGCTCACATTTTGCCATAACTATTGCCTCGTACTGCCTTCGTTCCGGATAAATTAACACGTGCCTGTGCAACATTATCGCTTGTTATAAATGCGTTCGTTAAACCAACCATCCGAGAGAAGACGCGCACGTTGTCCACGCGCGTCAATCAATCGCGCAACTTGGTCGCATTTTTTATTTTCTTTTTCATTCAATCTCCTCGTTCAATAATAACCGTGAAGATCGAATTTCGAACAAATTAGTGATCAATTAGCAGGACAATGAATTTACAAACGGAAAGGCTCAGTGAGGTCAAATACGGAGCAGAATATTTTTCAGCAATTGATGTTTAAAAATGGGAACATTTTTTCGACGCCCTGGTCCCGTACGATTTGTACGACAAAAAATTGCATAAATCGTCGACGTACTTCCTTCTGAAAAACCGATGAAATCACGAGACACGCACGCGTGGAAAACGAGGTCACAGTCACGAGAAAAGATAAAAATTGCACATTCGTGCTTAAACGCATCTTAACAGTTATGTTTCTGCATCTCTCGATGTTTCGAAATGTTGCAACTTTGTGATAGTTAGATGGGAAAGAGTGCAGGGATTGCCACCCAAGAAAAGACTGGTCATCAATGAGTTTATTCTCGTTTAGTAGGTGCAATCAAGCTTACATAGTATTTGCTATATTTTTGTTGACACGTCTCTGCGGTGCCGATGGGGGGAAAGAAAATACTGTCGAGTGAGATCCAACGATAAACTATCACGTGTTTTTACATCCTGGACGGGGTAAAAAATTATTTGAGAGCAGTCGTGTAACGCAAGGAACGAGTAATTAACTGCTCACCACTGGAAGGAGCATTTGTGCATACGCAAATGAGATGTAAAAAAAATATCAGCTACACATGCTTATTCATATTCGTCACGATGAAAATAAGGATTATGCGGGGCTCCAGCGCTTGCTGCAAACGAGAATTATAGCTGAATAATAACTCGAGCGTCGTGTGTGTGTTTATTCAGAGATACGAATGTAAAGCAGCAAGTTCTCTTGGCGATCGGGCTCGCAATGATCGTGGCAAAATTCGTCACCATTATTCTTACCCGTGAAGCCAGTAATTCGAATGTCTGATCTGTCGAGTCCAACATTGGGCGTCCGGATCTTCAAAGTCCGTTTATAAGTCACACATGCCGGGATCCTCTATCGTGAAATAAAAAAATGTGCACCAGACCGGAGAGTATAAAAGGCGGCAGAGTGTGTGTGCTGCGCAAAATCGCGCGAGAACCCAACGAGAATGGAGAAGCAGGTGTACCAAAGTAATTGCGAGCGTTTGATATTTAATTACAATTTAGCGAACGAGGGAAGAATCCCGTGCGGTTTTATTCCTTCTTCTCTCGTTGACGTCGTCGTCTTTCTCGTAGTCTTTCGAAGCCCTTTCCCCAAAGCTCCAATGGAATCTTACAGTTTGCGTTATACAGCGAAAGGGACCAAGTCGCGCGCTCTCGCATCTCTTTGAAACAAAATAATTCCTTAATTATTTCTCTCGCGGCCGGGCCAACAAAGTGAGCGAGAGAAAACGAGGGAAAGAGCAAAAGAGACAAAAATATAAAAATCATCTCTTTGAATTATAGCCTCGGACTTAATCGCGTTATTAATTATTACACTTAATACGATAGACAGAGTGACAGAAGCCGGAGCTTTCATAATAATAAATATCAATCAAAAAATGTAGGAGCGATTATAAAAATAATGAATCGCGCGATGGATCTCACGTAATTAAATATTTCGTATCACAAATTAAACGTTTTTAAGTATTTTTTTTATCATTTTTTGTTTTTTTTTATCGTCCTTGAGGCGCCGCCATGTGTTGGTCGTATAATGATCGCATTATTTCTTCAGCCACGGAGTAATAAAATGAATTTTAGCCTTGATCAAACTATCCGTTGACACACATACAATCCCGTTTGCAGAATTATTATACTCGTAATTAATACCATTATTGTTATAACAGCTCACTTGGCATTTGATTAAATTAATTAACACTTGAATGTTGTTCGTCAGGAATCGCCATAATTAATAACATATTTAATGCATTCGATCGCGATATTTTTATTCGAATTCGCATAGCATTTGTTTATATTCGAGTTAACCGTGAACGTCCTGTTACAGGACAAGTTTGTTTTTGGTCATTTCTTGCGGGACAAAAACTGTATGCTCGTCCGCTTTCGTTTTAACGACTTAATAACGCGAATGCACGTCACATCGCGCTCTGCAGCTGTGTGTGTCTCTTTCTCTCTCGCTTTCCCTTTCCATCCTCCTTTTTTCGCTGTTTGCGGATATTTTAACAAACGTGGATATTGAAAAAATACAGGGGTCAGTCTCATAAGTCGTTCCGAGTTTATGCATCGCTTTGCCACGACCTCTTTTTCATAGAAACCACAAGAGACCAAGAATGAGAGAGAAAGCAACAAGAACCTTTTATTATTGCGATCCGACACTCGACATAGCATTCCCGAGGCTCGTAAAAGCGTGTCATACGTACAAAAATGAGATAAAAGAAGCTTGAGAGATCGAGAGAGAGAGAGAGAGAGCAGGGGAAGCAGAGAAGTCAACTCTGGTCTGCTGCAACTCATGCTGGACCGACACGATTCCTTCCTCTCTGCAGGTAGTCGTATTGAACGTGCACAACGCTGGAACGCTTTATTATTTATAATTCAAAAGTCGTAAAATCGTTAACATTGATTTATCGTTCAAATATTGAAATTAGCCAGACTGCATGTTGTACACTCAAAAAATCGTGGTATATCGACTGCTGCTCCCACTTCAGACTCGTTTTTGTTTTTTTCATTTCATTCAATTAGAAATCCTTGCTGTGGATATTAAATTACTTCAAATATCGCAATTACCATCGGTCATTATTTGACTAATCGATTGGTTAATCCTCAATAATTATTATTAATTGAATTGTTTTCGAATTACGTAATTTGCTCCTCTTCCCTGTGGTATGAGTTTTTTTTATCATTCGGAAAATTGATATGTAACATCAGGGTACTGACGTATATATTTTTTCGATCATGTTATATTCGCGTCAGCTTTTTCTCAAACCAGTTTTCGTAGCTGGTCGGTGGTATTTGTCGGCGTCTCTTGGTCCTCTTTCACTCTCGTGCTCCAGCTTTTGTACCTTCTCCACACATCAACCTTCGCACACCTTTCTTCTTGCTGATCTGTCCCTGGTACTGCGGGCACGCTCTCGTATCTTTTGTGAATGTGATTAATGGTCCCGCAGGAGCTTCTCACTGTTTCGGTCATTGTTCCGGGCGCCTCTCGTAATTGCTTGATTATTTTTGCACCAACAACTATACAGCGCTCTTTGCTGCACGTACGAGCTACGAGAGTTTTAAACCGAAACGACCACACGCACCGAACCTCGAAAAACTTTCCTCCCAAGCCTGGCTCATCGCTCGTTGTTTTCCGAGGAGTTTTTCCTGCCCACTAATTTTTTATGCTGACAATTCCGCGTCGTGTCGTGACCGGAATAAGCCAAGGAAATTGGATTAAATTTTTTTTTATTTTCACGACGAAACACTTCGAATTTCTGCAGAAATTTTCGTTAAATTTCGAAAAATTACGACGAGTCCAAATTTCACAATTATTTGGAGTAAAAAATGTTTAAATTTGTTGATGATTCGAAATGTGGGTGAATTTTTTGGATACTTACGTAAGAGCTTAGCAAGAGCAAAGTCGAATAAAAGTTTTGTAGTCGTCAGAACGAGGGCAACCATTTATGGAGAAAAGATATCACATAAATGTCTACAAACGTGTGTGTTGAACTGAAACGAGATTTTAGGCTGCTCGAACAGATAACCGTTTTTTTCGCGAATTCTGGCCTTCCAAATTGGCAGGATTATGTGATTTCTGTGACTGCGTCATGTTCGCGAAATTGCTAGGATTACGAGTAGGACGTGATAATAAAGACATTCGCACAGTTCGCAGGGAAAACGCGAAGAGATCAAAATTTTGCTCCTACGCGAGAGAAAATAAAAGAGAAGACATCTCAAAGCTCTTGGATCTCGTTCGCTAACTTGTGCGTCTCGGTGTTACATTTCGTCATATTTTTCCAACGAACCTTCGGAGCAAAAACAATTCCCATTTATCGTGATAGCCTCCAATGAGATTTTTTCTGAATTTCTTGCAGTCACGAATGCCTGATTTATATGTTTTTTTTTTCACTCCGGAGAGACTCGCACACTTTTCAATTAAAATTTTTCTCATTCCTCGTATCTTAGTGTGCGCAGGAGGGAATATAGTTTGCGGACGAGGCTGAAGTTTTTTCACAAGCAAAACGCGTGTATCGCGTGTGGTCATAGAGGAGGGTTTCGTATTGGAGAGTACGTACGAGTGTCAGAGGTAATAGAGATATGTTTTGGTCAGGACGAAGGGTCGACCAAATTGGACGGAGAAATTCTTGTTTTTTATTATTTCTTCTGTGTTCGACGTTTGCTCCCCAAATTTCGTTGGCATCTCGATGTGCGACGAGAGAATGTACGTGGGAAGAAACCAGATACAGGACCAGAGTCGAGAAATATAATTCCCGAATTTTTCACGAGGTGAAAATATATCGCCTTGTGTTTTTATAACTAAACGATTAATCTCCTCGCTTGCGTTTCGTGGATGAAGATGCTTTGACGGCAAACTCTCCATCATCGGTTCACGCCTGCTGTTTAATCGTGGGAAGTCAAAACTTTCCGTGAGAAAAAGAACAGCGGGTGGCTTTTATTTGTTATTCGAGTTGAACGGAGAGGAAAAGGAAAAAATTGAAGAAACTATACACACGCTGACTCGATTTCTCTGTACGATCGTACAACCTGCGACATGAATAAATAAACGGTTGGACAGCTCTTCCATACTTTGATTATGAATTTATATACGCACACGATGAAATGCTTTTTTGCCTACTCCCTTAACCTTCGTTCAAGTAAATCAACGTAAAGAAAAACAACGGAAATGAAAAATAGAGAGTAAGAGAGAGAGAGAGAGAGAGAGAGAGAGAGAGAGAGAGAGAGAGAGAAAATAGGGGCGAAGCAAAAATTAAAATTAGCCCCGCCGTTAGACATTTGAACCCCCTCCTTCCCAACGGATCCGTGATGTTCACCCCGATGCCTCGGAATATTATGCAAAGCCACAAGCAATAAAAATAACATATTGCGAGCGTGGAAGGCATAAGTTTTAATCCAATATTACTAAGATAAGTCCCTGGTACGATATCCTATATTATATAAATATAAATATATATGCATCTGTGTATATAGTACACAAAAACTCGCCCCTTTTTATTTCCCCTCTCTAGCGCTCCCGTTTCTTCGTTTCTTAACATTATAGCATATTTGAGAAGAGAGCGCACGTAAAGATTTCTTTTGTGTAACGCACCCCTGCTTTACATTGTGGTTATTAGAAAATATACTTCTTCCGGGACGCTCAGCAGCCGCAGCGAGGGCGCGCATCTCTTGCCCGGGGGGGATCCCCGAAAGTTCGATAGTGAGCGCGATCTCTTCTGGGCAAAGAATGTCGAATTACAATCTATGGATATCGAATGTAATTGCGTTTACCTCGAAATTTCACGTTTGGTGATAAAATTTTATTATAAAATTGATTAATCATCCAAGTCTTCATTTTTTTTAATAGTCTGATGCTGGAGACGTCGTTTCATTTTTTTTCTCACATAGTTGGGTCCGATTTAGTGGAGGAAAAATCCAATCGTATTCGGTCAATCGCTCATAGAACGTTTCGAGTCGCAATGAAGTTGGAAGCCTCCGGAACGGTGGGGCTGAGTCGTTGGACCCTTTCCGCGCTCGTACGGGGCTGAGCTGTCTCATATGATATCACGGCAGCGACTTATTCACGCTCGATGCGTGTGTGAAATCGGAACAAATCCAATCACAAACGTCGTCGTGTAGAAAAGTCTTTGTAGAGCAAAAAAAAAGAGGAAAATGAACGGAGAGTCGTAAAAATTTATAATTTGGAAAATATCGTGTAAGACGAGAGAGATGTAGAAAAAAAGATGGGGGGTTGGGAAAGAAAGCTCGGATTTCTGCGTGTCGGCAATCGAGTTTATAAAGCGAGAAATCGAAGGGGCCGGATACTCCGGGGTGTGTATTTTGTGTCACAGCATATTTTCTCGCTCTTTTTCTTTCTCTTTCTCTCTTTAGAGAAATAACGATAAAAATATACTCTATAGACGTAAACCGACGTCCGGAAAGACTTTTGACGAAAATTGAAGTCGTTGTTATGACGGGAATTGCATGCGACGAAGCTTTACGAGGGGTTGAGCAACGGAATAGTAGACTCTGTACTCTCGATCCCTCCGATTCTCTCTTTTTTCTTTTCCTCTCTTTTTCTCACTATCGCGACATTCGCCCGCACGACAGAACGACCGAGAGATGATATTTCGACTGTAGAGCCAACAACCCCTCTGCTCTGTGCTTCAAGCACTCTCTCCCTTCGTTGCAGTGACTCTCAGTCACAATAATACAACTCGAAGCACGCGCTTGATGCAACGAGGACTGAATTTTATTCGTCCGCGTGCACCGTAGCACAAAACTCATGGAAAAGTCATGGGATTGAAATATTGGTTTCAATAACTTTTGGAAAATGTACCAAGATATGTTGCTGAGATATTCAAAAAATACACAAACGAAACTCGCTCCGCTAGTGACCCACATTGCTCCCCTCTACTCGTTCGATGACAATCCCGCATGAAATTCAACACTGCACTGTGAGTTGCAACCACCCTTCGAATAGAAATGCGAGCAAAAACTAACGCGAGGGTCTTTGGTGGCTTATTGAGGAAAAAGTGTGAGTAGGTTATTTTCTCGAGTGTCTCGGGAATCGTAGAGAAAAGGGAGATTCTATGAGCCATGACGGATGTTTATTTTTTATATCACGGTATGCGCTTCATTCACGATTTCGATTACGTTTTTGCGTGTTCACGAACGTGGCTTTCGTGACTCAACGAGCCGTGAAAACATACTATTCTGTATATATCGAAAAATTTCATTTCTTTTCATATCGCGTAAAAAACGATGAAAAAAAGTGAATTATTTTTCCTCACAATCAATTCGTGAAAGACGTGGATAAGAAAATAAATATAAATAGCATGGAAATAATCTTAAACTTTAATTTGCTCATCTTGAAAGAGATTAATGAAAACCTTCGGATCAGAGCTCATTATCAAAGCAATTCTTTCATTTTAATTCTTATTACTCTTATAATTATATGCTTCTATATGCATATGTATTAAGTTGGGCTTGTTCGTTATTTCACACTCTACGTCACCTGTTCCCTCTTCTCTCGTCGCTCATGTTTCTCACACTCTTTTAATTCAGTAATACTGTGCAAGGCAGCCTGATATTTGCTCGGCGCAACGCGGTAGCCAGGATGCCATGAGATAACAAGACTTTTCACCTTCTCCCTCATAATTCATTAGATAAGGCGCCAGTCTATCTTGGACAGTGCGCGAAGGGTTCACGATGCCCATGTGGCGACTCGAACAGACATCTCGCTTGTTACACTTCTCAACAATCAAAAGGTAAATTAAATATTTAAAATACAAAGAATGAAACGTGGCTCGAAAGAGGATGCCCGGCTTGTTTCCTTGCAAACATCAACTCTCACTCCTAAAATCGTTATCAGTGTAGATTATTCCATTTGGAGGCTTGCCTCAACAGTACAATGTGAGAATTCATGGAATTTCGTAGTTGTTCATTTTTTTATAGAGGAAATCAGTGAATAATTCTCAAAAATGTTCGGTTCATCGATTTTTGGAGTTTTTATTCTGTCAAGTGTTGCACAATATTGAAATATGGTCGGAGACAATTTGCTGGGCCAACGGAGTCGACGATAATTCTTGACAGGGCTCAGGTGCAATGATTGACTCAATTAAATGAACTTTTCAGTGACCAATGTATCAAAGTTCGTATCGCATCGCAAAACAGATACATCACATTGGCAAAACATTTAATCCTGGGCAACGGGTGCTGTGGTAAACTCAAACAACTCTATACATACATGCATATGTATATGTTGATAGGAATACGCGGTTATTCGATATGTTCGTTCGTTTGGCCCTGGAGCGATAGATTTGCGGACGCAATGCGCGAAAACGGGGTTGCAACCCTCTCGACTGTTCACCGGCAAATATATATAGAGACAAATGTACAGCACGGTGCACCCTAGCCCTCTGGTAGGGGCCATTAATAATATACCCATATTGGACACAATTCACCTTGAAATTAACCAGCAACCGATTGGTATAAGCCCGGGCAAATTGACTTCGAAATTGACAATTTATGGTTCCTCTCCATAGCTCGATCCTCCCCCCTCTCTCTTTTCAATATTAAATACACACAGTCTTTCGTCAATATTTTTCACAACATTTTTATCATTTATCAACTTGACATTTTTTTGGTTGAAAATTATTAGTAAAAATGCGAAAATTTTTTTGTTTTAAATGGTCGATTAAACTCATTTTTTGTTTCGACTACACAGACCGTTGTGCTGCACACACTGCGGTGTAAATTTTTCATACGAGTGTCAAGCTGAGTCGGAGGGATTCTCCATCACGAAAGAAAAAGCGATTTTATTTCCAAGATTTCGCAGATACGAATGTGAAGATAAAGGAATAAGAGAAGAACAAAAATGATAGAAATAATGTGGGCTATATATGCTATAGAACGATTAAACATAAATCAGAAGTCTGGCATCGAACGCGCGGTCGTTCGCCGGAACGCGTGTAGATCCGCGATCCCGATATCGCCTAAGTAGATGAGCACCAGTGTGATTTATAGCGAGTACCTTAATTGTCTTAATTACGCGCTCGCTTCCGTGGAAAGCGTGGGTGCCTGGAGTTGCCACCAAAGCCGATACGTTGATTTTATAGATACAGGATCATAGGAATATGTAAAAAAATAAATCAATAGTTTTATCGAATCGCTGCGGTAAAGAGAAAAGTATTTTCATTTCTAACCAACGAGATCAATAAAACAATCATTTTTCTCCCATCGATAAATAACGAAACAGTCGTAATGTTTTTGTTTTTTGCTCCTCCTTTGTGTGTGTTTCTTTATTATATGCATCGATGTTGCGAGCTGCTTAACGATGCGGATAGAAATTTTCTCAACATGAATTATTCACGTGAACGAGGCGGTAGGTCATTATCTCTTGCTGCACAAGCTTTAACTCTCATGCTCAACAAAACCTTTTTCTAGATTTCCTCCTTTTCACTCCCTTCGGCCTCTTGATCTCTGTCTCTGCCACTCGATCCTCGTAACTTTGCAACTCTCTTAATACTCCAAATGTATAAGCCACCTGTGATAGTTTCCTATTGTGCAGCGAAGGAATGTTATGCACTTTGACGCGATCCTAATAAACCTTCCTTCCAGAATTAATCGCAATTACGGTTTTCCTTGGGAAATGAAATTCCTGTAGCTCACCATTCACGTTCCTTTGAATTCGCAAACGTCGTCCGCTGATAAAAATTCCATTTAGAGGGAAAAAAAAAACAAAAAGTTAATTTATCTTTCGATAAAAACGACGAAACGGTGAATCGAGGGAATCCGTTCGATGAATTATCGCCTTTAAAATTTCCCTCGTCTTTCAACACGGTGTGAAACCAGCATTTTCGATTCGATACATCGAAAATTTTTCTCGTGTTTTATTCCACCGGTTGAATTAAAGTTTCCTGTCTCCCTCCACACTGGACTATTTATTGCTTGATATCGTGATAGAGTCACGATGATAATTAAGGTAATACAAGGAGGATCCCGATCGTTCGTAAAGCCAGAGTTGAATCGACAACACCTGGCTCCCATGAAATCGACCACTTATTACACACGCAACGATCTTCGACTTGATCAGGAATCTGCGAAACAACACTCCGATATTATTACAAACGAGCACACACGTCCTTTTCACTTCCTTTATCTCGCGGACTCTTTTTTTCTCTTTTCGATCCCATTTGCTACGTGAATCGAGACCCATAGCGGACAATAATTGTCTTGCAACTGTTTTTCCCTTTTGAATCTTGTGAATCACCATTTTTTTTCACCAATTTCGACTTTTTTTTCGTCCGCAAACATGTTCCAATAAAATAAAGTTGCAAAAGTATAATGGAAAGTTTTCAATATTGAAAATGGTGGCAAACAAATTGTCTGAGTGAAAAAAATGTTTGGTTATGAAAGTACTGGTTGAGATCGGAGATCGTCCAAGTTGGCACTGGGATGGAGTGAAGTGGAGGTTCGTTTGTCGATAAAATCGGTTCGCGGTTTCCGATCTCGCGACTTCGATAAATCGAGTCCACATGGCAAGTTTCCTGTGGGGCGTGTGTGCGTTGTCCAGCTCTCTTGTTCGCTCCTCCACCATTTCATCCCATCGATATAGGTATATAGAATTGTATGCGGTGGAATATATATATATATATGTATATGCGTCGTCTGGCGAGAGTAAACTCGATAAAGAATGCAAATCGAAGTCTGTAATTGTCCCCTCTCGGTTTTCTCTCTCTCGATCTTTCTCTCCATCTCTATCTTTCTTCCTCGTTCTGGTTTTCCTTTTCTCTCGTTGTTGCGCAATGCATAAACGACGTGCTCGAGCGAAACGTGTTCCGGGGAGGGAAAAGCATGTAAAGAAAGTCTCGATAAGTTTTGCAGCTCTCGTATACCGATCTCCTTCTCTCCAGTCGCCATTAAATATACGAAACGTCGATTCTCAATAATTTCTCAAATCGTACTCGATCTTACGCCCATTTATTGCCGCAAACGTGCCATTATCGTTTCTATACACAAGTCCTGAATGTAGGGAGATATATATCTTTCCATCGTGAATTTCACGAAATATCGCTTGCACTTTGTACCAATGCACGTATTCCGAATATTTTATGCCACAATCGTTTTGCACACAATTTAAAAAAAACACTTTTCTCCTTTCAAGTTTTCTTTCGTGTCGGTTCTCTCTTGGAATCGAGATGGACTGTCCGACTAAAAAATTAACCAGTCTAATTTATCGTCGATAAACTTGGCTATTTTAGCTGTCAAAGCATTTTTGAGACATTACGATCCTGCGCCATTTTTACTTTTTTAAAAATGATTTATGTACCAGGGCTTCTGGGCTCGAGAATTTTAGCTGATTGCTCTTTTATGGGGACTCATTTTCGAGTAGAAAATCAAGTCGATTTTCAAGTGCGTAATTTTCGTCATTTCATTTTGTGACGTTTTAACTCACTCGTCTCTGAATCATAATTATTTGGTTGAAATATCGATCGATACGAATCAATAGCCCGAATAAAACGAATTTAATGAAAATTCATGAATTCTCGACTCGTAATCAGATAAGAAATTGCATTAACCATGGAATTCGGAAATCAATAATTCAATTCACGTTTGTGACGAACAGAAAAAACAAGAATACGTTGGAGGTTCATAAACATAAACGCACTCGATCTGCATACAATTCGTTCCATTCGGATGAGGCCCGAACGCACGCTTCTGATTTTTTTCTTTCTATATATCTTCACGCGCTCTGTGGGCGATCGTTTAATTCATTCGTCCCTGTGTGGCTCGAGGTATACACATCGCAGGAGGATTTTATAGATTGACGTTTCAGACGCAGGATTATCGTCGCTCGGTTGGCCAATTTCGCGGAAGGTTAGTTAACCCGTCGGTTCTTTATGTAGTGTAAACTTTGCCTTGGAGCAAAGAAACGGTATGGGAGTCCGTGGCGCCTCGATGAAATCGCGAAGAAAAAATCTCACAAGTTCTGACCAAACGATGATAATAAAAATAATAAACAAAAATCAAGGGCTGGGAAGAGAAAATAAAAATAAAATTCCAGAAGTTATTGAAAAAATTGAAGAATATCGCATATTTGCGTCTTTCAGCGAAATTACGAAAGTGATGAAAACAATTTTCCGTTTTAATCGAATTCGACAATCACAGGGATGAAAAAAACATTTTCCCTTAATTTTAATATTGAGAATAAATTATTTTCCTTAACTTTGCGTGTGGTTGAGAATCTTAGAGAGTACGCTCTTGTTCTCTGTGTAACCTGAAGCTAAGCGGTTTAAAGGATCAACGCTTCATAAGAGAACTCGTGCGCGCGGTTCGAGAGAGCGTAGAAAACAGCGCTCTTGCGTCTCACCGTCTCAGAACTGTCTGAAATGAGCAGCGACTGTCTTTTTTCGTTGTGCTCAGCTTAGAGCCTGGTGTGCGTGGATTCGTCGAACACGCAAGTTATGTGCATATGAAAGAAAAGAGTAATCAACGAATCACGAAGAGGTGCGAAAGGCGGGGCGTGAAATATTTTCCTCAATCCTCTCGATACTCGAATATTTTGTGCATTATCTCTTATTGGTTGCGAACGATTTACCAATATGGCCGAAGCGGCGAGTCATTAAATTTTACCATTAAATGAGAATTTGGCTTTGGAAAGTCAGAGCAAAAAAATTTGAATTTTGAGTAAAGACACAAAAATATTGGGCAATCATTTTGGCTTTTTATTAGACGAGAGTTTTAGAAAATCGAATGAAAAATTTGAGAGAAGGGACAGGTGAGAGTGGGAAGAGGAAAGCAGACAGCAAGAAAGCTCCAGCGTTTGTAGAGAGACGAGATGAAAAATTAGATTTACAAATCTGTCCTGACTACTATGAGATTGCTCGCCTACCTTGTCGCGTAGGTTCTCAACGTAGAAGCCAAACATTTTGTGAATAAAAACGATAGGAACGGCGCGTCGAATCCCCTTCAACCTAGGCGGTGAAATTTCGTGGGGCTAATAAAAAGAATCGAAGGTTTTGCCTCGAGCTGAGAACCTCCGAAGGGTTTAACCGATGTGCATATACACGGAGCGAGAAGATTGTTTGGCGTCAAGAGTGAGGGAGAAAAGATGAGCAGGAGTGAAAAGGTCTTCGGTGGTTGGAGTCTTTTTCTCGCTTGAACTTGGAGCAGCAACTTCAATGTTTCTTTTTGCATCTTCAGTCTCTTTCTTTTCCGAAGCCTCCCAATTTTTTTCTCTCTCTCTTTTTTTTTTTCACGTTATTACGTATTTCTCTCCCTCTTTCTCGCGTTGGCCCACGTACGAAAGAAAAGGATTTGCCGGCGAAGGTCCACGAGGGCGTGCTCTCAATCTCTGTCCCTTTCTAGCTCGTCCTTTCGCTCGTGTAAGTGCGAGAAGAACAAGAGGAGTGAGCGTTGGTGAGGGAGCGCCTCACTGGCGCCTGACGTTGTGAAAAATGAACATCCCTGCTCCCTGCAGCCGCTCTCACTCTCACTCGTCCTCCTCACATTCATTTCCGGCAGATCAAAAGAACAAATGATCACGCCAATCCGCGCCCTTTAACGAATCCCAGATTTTTTATAATTTTAAGAATTTATTTACACGATAATTAGAAAAATGCGATAATTCAAAAAATCGATAACTTATCATCGCGAAATATGCCTCATTCGTCGTTGTCTCGTTTTCGCAATAATCATACATTTGTCATATATTTTCAAATCTCTGACAAAAAATCCGTTAGGTGCTTAAGTATTGAAAGTCAATGATGGATCTTCGTGTGTTCTTTTTCGGTTTTCTCCCGCGCATGAAAGCGCCCAATGTCCCTAACAAGGTGTTTCCTCTCTTTTCGCTCGGGAACATCGAACCTAAAAGAAACAAATGAAAACGCGATGATCCAGGTATAAAGAGAGATGGACATTGAGAAAACGGTCAAAGGCTCACGTGGTAAATTTCAGATGAAAACTCGTTGGATGGAATCGAAATATTTTCTCATGTGACGATACCGAACGGTTTGCAAGAAAAATATCTGTCTCTTATCTTATAAAAAAAGAAACGGATGTTGTGGTTACGTAGAAAAATCGAAATTTCGAGCGATAAGCAACGAAGACTCAACCGTTACGTCTCATAATCTTTCGCATCGATTTAATCGGATCGAAAAATTATTTGTGGTTAAGAGACTTTGTTTTTCATAATTTTTCGATCGAATGGATTTTCGTAACTAGTAAAGAAAATAAAGGAAACGGAAATCGGATATGGAAAATAGCATGTAAGCGGTTAAACCGCGATGCTCGGGGTAAGACGTTACCTCGATGACGGGTGTCTCTAACCACAGTAACTCTCTACCACTGCACAGCTCCAGGCCAGGAAGACCCCCGAAGAGAGCCTCCGTTGGTCTGAGCCTCGCAGCGAGTCATCTAGCAGCAGCAGCTGGACATCATCCCCAACATTCTCTTAAAAAACATCGTATGGATAACGGTGACTACTACGAGAATGGTCATCTCGGTGAGTGTAAGGATATCTTTTATAAACATTTTAATTCCACTTATTCAAGATTAAGCATTAAAATTAATACTCGCCTCAATTTAATTTGATCAAATAATGGTATCGAGCTTTCCAGTCGAATGTCATTCGCGTAATAAATTAAAGTGGACAATATCGTTCGACAAAGTTATGAATTTGCCTGAAAATAAAAATTACTCCAAAGAAAAGAGTTTTAGGGATTAAACTCGAACGACGATTCGGATCGATGCGTTCGGTTCTCTCGCCCCCCGATAAAAATCGTGCATATTTATTTCGCTGGCCGGAAATCACGTGGATCGTAAGATAAAGTGGGCGTCAAAGGTGATCGACATGCAAGGAGTTTTTGTGGGCTTGTAGGAGAAAAGTATTGTGGACATATATATACGAAGACTTATTCATTATTTGGTACGTGGGCATGTACAAAGTAGAGCACTTGTGCAAAGGGTGAAATGGAGTGAGGGAATATGGGAGAGTAAGCTAGAGTATATACGTAAACGAACGTTATGCAGCAACACTTGATTACTGCCATCCGTATCGCGAGGTTCTTGCCGCAGTGCATCGACGCACTGTGACCCTAGCAATCAATTAATTAGGGGAATCAAACACACTTGGAGTGAGCAAATTAACTGCGACTGCACTCCCGTGTTGTGGCCTCTGCGGTGGCGGTCTCTCGTGCCTACAGAGGGTAGCGATGGTCAGCAGCACCGGCAGCAAAGAGAGAGAGAGAGAGAGAGAGAGAGACGATGAAAGAGAGTTGATCAACGGTCCAGAGTCTGACCTATCGGTTGGCATAATATTGCCGTATCCGCGTGTGTCCATAGGTGTACATGGGTGCGCACTCGAATACCGGCTGGATCCTATCACTTACCGCGGGCAGAAACAGGACACGCTCTCTCATCCCACATTATACATAGGACTCCCCATTTCGCAGCTTGTTTTCCAACTGCAGCCCTTCCAAAATCTCATGCACTCTCTTGTTCCACCGGGAGCCTTCTGTTACAGAGTCATTAACCCCCTCTCTCATTTTCATCCTCCCGGAGAGGGCTATTCATGTGTAGCTTCGATGTCTTCTTGACCGGCGTAAACGGACAATGTTAATTCATGAAATATTAGATGCGGTCGGATCTGGAGTCGAGAATTGCAAAGATTTATTTTTCATCTCTACCCTTTTTTATATTATTTTATTTTTATCAATTCGCCGACCATCCTGGTCTTAATAAATTCACCCTTTCGTTGACAAGCGATTAACATCGATTCGACGATTCCCAATTAAGCCACCAAAACTCAATCAGATTTTCAAGCAAATTTCTATATGTCCTGCCCTTTCCGGAGGCTCTCGGCAAAGTGCGCGGACAGTACAACCGCAGGCTAATCACGTGCCAGATATCAACATTGGTCACAGTTACGCAACTCCGGACGCGGAAATTGTTTGAGCAAATAATCAGCTCCGTGTTGGCTAAAGTTTATATTAAACGGCACCAATTTTACAGGCAAATAAATGTTTCCACCATGAGTTATAACGAATTAATGCCTCCGTCCTGAAATCGTTACGTGTCCTACGCGGTAAACGTCGAAATTCTGCTCGATGTGCTAAATTAATTACGAAATTTTACTCTCTCACACACAAACACACAATCTCTGTCTCTCTTTCTCTTGCCCCGTGATCGTAGCTCGAGCAATAATTGTATAATTGTTTTACGATTGGTAACCTGCTGGCTTTTGCTTATATATTGGTGTACATTTAACATTGGTTGCGGCTCCAGTAACACTGTCCAACCTTCCTGGTTGCTCGTTCGATTGCCGTTGCATTAATTTCGCATTCGAATCCTATGGTCGCGTCACTCATGTTCAATTATTTCGATCAATTCGGCATGCCCCTCTCGCTGACAGTCGTTTATCGTTTATACTCTGTCACCAATCGTTCCAACCGACCGAAATTCTCCAGCTCGTATGCAAATTCCCAACGTCCCACTCTCGAATCCTTTTTCCTCGTTATTTTCAATATAAACTCTCAAAATCACATTATTTTTTATGGATCGTTGCCATGCAGCCATAGAACAATTTCCAAATGATCAAAATTTCATGAAATTTGGTGAGCAGGCTCTTTAGTATTAAATATGAATATACACATTTTTTAACATTTTTTTTTCTACATAGTTTTCGAGTCCAACTATCAAATTCTTTTTCCTCCTTAGTTTCAATATAAACTCTCAAAATCACATTATTTTTTATGGATCGCTGCCATGCTAAAAGCATAGGAAATTTTAAAATAATTAGAATTTCATGAAATTCTGTGAGCAGGCTCTTTAGTATCAAATTTCAATATACACATTTTTTAACATTTTTTTTCTACATAGTTTTCAAGTTATTGAACCCTAGAGTTTACATGCATAGGCAAAGCATTCAGATATATATATGTATAGGTATATCTGTTGCGTATTGTAAACTCAAATTATTCGACAACTATGTAGACAAAAAAAATAGAAAAAAAATTGTGTCATCGTATTTTATGTTAAAGAATATTTTCACCAAATTTTATGAAATTCCTATCGTAATGTCGTATGTAGCCAACCTCCTTGAGAGTGATGACGAGGTCAAGCCCCCCCCTCTCCCGGCTCATTTACATGTATTATCGAATGATCGTAGTGACGCCAATTTGAATAAACAGAGTATAGAAAAAGTGGAAAAATATTGACCCTAAATTACACAGAAAAAAAACTACAAATGCTCGACGCAAAGAATACGAAAAAAAATGAGCACTTGTAAAAAGAGCAAAGGGTTCACACGCTGAGCAAACAAAATTTGGCTGGCGAAGGACCACACCGTTCGAAGCGCACGTGCATTCCTCGGGCCGGTATTTTTTTCCTCCCCACCAAGTATCCTTCGTCAATGTAATATCCGTGTCGTCGTGTGCCCGTGTTGACTCCCTTGGATCGACGATAAACGAAAAATAAATATTGTGCCATCCCCATGACTTCGACCCTCCGCAATTTCAATGATTCCTGCTCCGACTGCCGAGCACTGTGCTCAGTGAATAGTTAATTCCCAACGTGTCATTGAGATCGATTTGATCAGGTTTAAATTCATTAGAAATTTCGTTTAACTGCAATTTTATGAAATATGCCGATTTAAATATCCCGCGATGCGTTTGTAAAGATTTGGTCGGTGATTCAATTTGAAATTGCGCATTTTGTCTCCCGTATCGGAAAAAAAAAGTCTTTACGGTTCGTTGGTCCTGATTCGGTGATAAAATAGCTTGATAATGAATCGCATCAGTGTAACTATTTAGCGGAGTAAATTCTCTGTATAATGAGCTGTTTAACGCAATAGCAGCGTATCGCATCGAAGCGAGATAAAAAGGTGATGGATAGAAGGGATGAAAAAGTCCGAGGGTGGTGAGAAATAACGGGTAGGATAGAGCTAGTCGAAGTTTTCGACAAAGTGACCGTGTGCCAATTTGCCTTTGTACGTGTTAGTCTGTTCGCTTCGATGTGTGATATACAGACGCAGTTGGCCAAACACGACCAACATTCGCTCGACTGATGCCTGTGTGCGTACGTTCATCCGCGTTGAAATCGCTTTAGGGATTACTCGTAGTCTTGGCAATATCGGCATGTACGTGGGCTGATCTCTTGCACTCTCGTTTTAGCATCACCGAGAGAATGCTCATAAAAGCATTGATTAACTGTCGGCAGTCGTAGAGAATGAACTCGCTTCTAAATTACGTACTCTCGCTCTCTGTCTCTCACTCTCGATACGATGGAAAACTATTCGTCATTATAATGAAATATTTCCACCTGGAAATGCCAAATTCTCTACAACACAATTTATTTATTTTATTCCCGATTTATCGAGTTTGTTGGCAAAGGAATTGAAAATAATTATTCAATTTTTTGATTTTCATTTTACAGAAAACGCGAACTAATTTGCTGCTTTTTTTATTTCAATGTTTTTTTTTTTCACAATTCGATGAAAATATTCGGCAATATTACGCTCAAGGACGTATCGGTTGCGGTTGAGCAGTAGTAACAGAGTAATTCGCAAGACCACGTCTGTCCTTTCAGAGACAGATTAACAGGCAGAGACACGAGTCATCTTCATCGCCACGAAATTGCGGTTGGCTGACGTCGAAGGGTTCTGTCGAATCCATACTCGAGCGAAGTAATTAACAAATTAGGGAAACTGTGGGTTAAGGAACGGGGAAGATGATTTGAGATGCAATCCGTCCTTTCTTTTTCGTCCAAGCAAATCAAACATGACATTTTTTTTCGATAAATGTCCGAATTTCGACCGATCTGCTGTGTCCAGTAAACTTTTGATTTTTATCCAAAAAATCAATAGCGAATGCATTCGGACGAAAGCCAAGGACACGCGATTACAAAGACAAGGGCAACGCGTTACGATTTGAGACGGACTCATGAAAAGTTTATAAAATTTGTCGAAGATTGATTTTTTTTTTGGTCGAAAATTTGTTTTAATAAAAATATTGATAGGTCAATTAAGTAATAGAGAGACAAGTGTTTGGATGAGGCAAAAGGTTGAGATAAGGTTCCCTGGAGAATTATTGAATCATTAATCACGTTGGAGTTGTTTATCCGGTGAGGAACGGTTAGCTCGTGTTCACAGTATAGGAAACACTTTATACACTCAAGAGTCTTGACTGCATCGGTTACTTCCTGGTTGGCAATGAATTCCGGGGGCCTCGGGATCACTAGAGCCATCATTCAATCGACAAAATTCTTCATTCGTTTCGTTGTTTGTCTCTCGGCCAATGGGTTTTATTGGGTTTAGATTCTTCGAAACGACGAGTCCGGGAGAAGATTTCGTAACGAAATCGCGTGTTAATTATCCGCTGCTGAAAGATTTTGGCGTTCTCATCGAATATGAGGGTACGAAAATGAAAAATCAGTGGCGTTCCAAAATTGAGCAAAGTTATACACTTTTAGTTTCATCCTCATCAGTTACAATCAAGGTTTAGTGTGTCGGGCTGGCGCGCCGCTTGATTGTTTTTACGAGAGAGCTGGGTAAAATAAAACCGGCCAGGTCGGCTGGTTGTCCACAGAAAATCCAGCGAGAGAGACAGACAGAGAGAGAGAGAGAGAGAGAGAGAGGGAGAGAGAGAAAGGAACAAAGAGACGGCAAAAGCGAAAGACAGAAGAGTATGAGCGCGAGAGGAAAAAAGAGATGGGTAATCAGTCAACCAGGCATGTATGCTGACCATATAGCAATATAGCGATGACCAAGCCACCCGCCGTCGTTGCTGTTGGCCGACAGTTCCGCGTGCACGCATTAAACCTCTTCATTTTGGTAACACTGTTATGGCTTTACTGCTCACTCACCTCCCTCCTACTCACTCGTCATACACATACGCAGATAAACTCACGCACGTAAATACCCATGTGTATACATCAGCACTGACCGTAAATCAAGCCGACCGAAATTTTCACGTTTCGCACTTTTTGCCACGGCTCCCATTGCCAACGAAGCATCCCCTGCAATTGGCTCTTCTGACAATAGGCCCCTGCAATGAAGACATCAATGTCGAGACTGTCGAAGAACTCTTGGTCGTGAACTTTCTCCGTCTTCTCTCAAAACTCCTCGTCATCGTGTACTGCCTGATTATTTGTTACTTCGCAGTCCCAACGAGCACGCACGCGATTATTTCGTATCGATGAGTCATCCACAAAAGTTTCAACTTTGGCTCATTAGAGGGATAAAAAGTTTTTCGTTTTAATTCTTATCGAGACGATCAATATGTTCAGATATTGAGAGGGACATTGCAATAAATAGCCTCCCACTATCGAGACTTTGGCTAAGGATCGTACCTCGAGTTGGATGAACATTAAATAGCGAGTCTCGTAACAATGTCAGGACGTTGACGTTCAAGATCGAACGATCGAGAAATCGGACTTTTGATCTTGCTCAGCTCGACGGTGGGTGTGCAATCCTTTCAGTACGTAAATGTCAGTACCGAATCGCGTAGTGTCGAGTTCCAAGGGATATAAAAGCTCCAAGACACTGGTCGTTAGTCGCCATAGCAATAAATTCTCCGCGATCTATGAGCTCGCCATCTTTTTCTCTCTTTTTTCGTCGTCGTTATAGTTTTTTCGATAGCGATAATTTCAGTCTTTCTCATTATTTGAGTGAGAGTTCTTTTTACAATAGCGACCAATGAAAACGACCCACTCCGGGATGATCCTGGTCGGGAAGTTAATGAAGGCTCACTCGAAGGGCGTAAAATTAATGTGTGAAAAAGTTCCGGACGCTCCAGTTTCGGACACGCGGAGATCGCTCGAGTAAAAAAAAAAAAGTGCGTGGCGGAGCGACGCAGAGGGAGAGAGAAGGAAAGATCGGAACGAGGGTTGAAATTCGAGAGCTTCAGGACAGGGAGAATCCTCTTTTTCTCCCCGCCCAGCGGAGTTGTGGAAAAACTCTCGCTCGAAACGACCACCAAGTGGCGGCCAATTTCCTACGATTAAAACGATGCTCCAATCACGCTCTGCTATATCGCTCATGAAAAAAAAAACAAAAAACATGTATGCACATAGCGAAATGGAAAGATGAGATAGCGAGAAAAAATATTCGACTAAATTGACGGACCGGCTCGCGAGAACCGATGAAATTTCCCCTTTCCATCGTCCATTGATTTTTTCTAGTCATTGACGCGATTACTCGTTAACCGTGCACTCAACATAGCTCGATTCATTCTCGAATATTAATCGACACGATACCGCGTAACCGAGGGAATCGGGAGAGTGTCGATACGTTTTAAACGGACCGGAAAAAAAAAAAATGAATTCGCGGTTGCATTTAAATGACTCTGGATCAGATGTCGTTGGAGTGCGACGTATTGAGGTTTGGTGTTACGATAAATCCATGTCCTTCAGTGAATGCGAATTTATAGACTCGCAGACAGAAATGTGCACGAAATTTCCCCGGATAAATAAAATAAAATATAAAATAAAAATCGTAGCGACAGAGAATAGAATATTGAAAAGAAAATCCGTGAAGGAATCTGTGAATTGAAAAGTTTCGGAAAAAATCACTCCAATACGTGGGGATGCCTCAATGGACATTAAACTTTTACCCCACCCTTTTGATTTGTTATTTATTCGCACGCGCGAGTGAATCGCGAGAAGAGCGCGGCCGCGCGAGCTGCGCCAATGGAGCAGGTGTAATTTCATCTGGCGCGAGGCAGATTCAATTTCCTATTTCTCACTCTCTTATTCTCTGGTTAAAACTGTTTCCCCCGCGTGTATGTATACGAACAGTTTACATGCATCATTGCGACGTTTATTCGGATGTGCATAGATGTTTTTTTAAACGAAGCCACCAAATTCACGATTGTACAATTTCTCGACACGGAGACTTCGAACTGTGGAAATGTCCACGACAAAATCCAATCGCGTCATTGAAATTAAGGAGCTTCCTTGAAAAATTCATGAAATATTTTATTTTCGTATTATTTTTGTATCGTCCACGATCTTTCATTCGAAAGTACAATGTTCGTCATTCCGATGACGTTAATTAGTCTTTTCGTCGAGTAAAAGTTGTGGAAAATTTAGCTTGCACAGTTGGTGAAAGTTTACGAATTTTCTCAAATGAATTTGCCGGAAATTAACCCGCGCGAGCGGCAAGATTTGCGGACGAAATGAATAGAAATATTTAGAGCTCTCCATAGAATAATTGCAACATCATTTCTTCAGGTCTTACCCTCTGAAATGTTGAAAATCATTTCCGTATGAGTGAAAAATAGAATGGCAGATATAATGACTCGGAGAAAGAAAATAGGCGATCCGGAGCGATGCTCTTTCGAATAATTATCGTTGTTTACGAGGTCAAGTCG
This sequence comes from Campopleginae sp. 14b, assembly GCA_030522525.1. Classification (NCBI taxonomy): domain Eukaryota; kingdom Metazoa; phylum Arthropoda; class Insecta; order Hymenoptera; family Ichneumonidae; species Campopleginae sp. 14b. The sequence continues at coordinate 69,540 of JAPYYS010000144.1, forward strand.
AACAATTCGCGGTCTACATCGAGCAATAGACAGTTAAACCGTATCGAATTTTTATCTCCCGCTGTTTATACCCGGAGAGATAGAAGCGCAATAGTTCTAGGCGACTTTGTTTTGTGGAAAAGAAACGATTTGTTTTTCTACCCGGAAGTCGTTCGAACAGACGGAGATAGGTCTCTCACCGGAGAGCACAAAACATTCTTTGAGAGTGACCGCACACTCGTACGCACTGCTATGAAGAGAAGACTCCGCGAGAGCAGACTGAGAATAGAAAACGCTAGAGGAAAAGAGAAGGAGGGGAAAAAAGTGAGGACAGATAAAAGAGATAGAAGGCGCAAGACTGGCCACGCTCATTTCGGATACGTGCTCTTTATTTTAATTACCGCATAAAACGATAAACAATGGGTGCAAATGCTTCGACCGCGCGGTATATTATGCAACACACTGGTCAAGAGAACTACTACCCCGGGATACCTCAACACAAAACTCCACTCTAAAACCGTAATATTTTCCATTGCTCTCCAGTCTGTGTTATTAGTCGTACCAGATATCAGACTATACGCGGATACTCGTGATAGACCAGAGAGAGCAAGACAATATGACAAAAAGAGCCAGAGAAAGAGAAAGAAATAAGTAGGGAGTAAAAAATGAGAGAGGAATCTTGAGGCATGTGAAGCCAAGAAGAGAGCTTTAAATCGTTCAACAGTTGGATTCATATGGCGCCATCAAAAGACATAAACCTGCCAACCGTAAAAACTTCATAAACGTATGAAGGGCTTGAAACTACGCTCGTGCGTATCATGCGGTATTTCAATTTATACACAAGCCCTTTTATGTATCTGCAATGAACTGGAACGATTTTTGATAAACGCAAATGTCGAACTTCCCTTAACAAAACAAAAAAAAAAAAAAAAAAATCAGCATAATCGAGAGAATCAAATTTATTCTGCAGAGTTCCTTCCTCGACTTCAAAATTATCCTCACTTAAAAAAATGAAAATCTGGCTCGATCGCTACAAGATTAGAAAATAAAAAAATTCCTTCCTTCACTATGAAATTAGTCATTCAAAAAAGTAGCGACAAATTTTCGTTTTTACAAAATTCTCAGGAGAAAAAAAATAGATTTTGTAAGATTTTTCAAAATTGTGAATAACGATGCTGCTGATCACATGCCAGAATGGCAATGGGAGAATTCTCATAAAAAAAAAAAGTCTGGCTCAATCGGTACGCGATTAGAAAAAAAAATGGCGGTACGTGGGTCTATTTATGGGTTTATGGGTTGTGTGTTTATATAGAATAGATACTTATTGAAAAGAGAACGATGGATTTGGGAAAGGAGATGAACGAGACAGAAAATAAAGAACCGGTAAGGGCCGTCTGTCAGCACATCGCATTTGAGTATATTCTCAGATATATCTATATGTGCTATGGCTGCTATATATAGATTTGTGTATATACGTCCTGGTCCTGTCGAATGGACAAAAGTGGCCTACCTGGCTCCTGGCAAGCAGCGGAGGCCCAGTCAGTCAGAAGATATTAATAACGAAATATGATATAATGGAAGCATCCCCTGCGAAATACAATACAATGTTTATGCACCGGATTAACCGATGTTGTGGGCCAATGTGGAAAAAGTATCGACCATCGACGACGGCACAGTCAACGTTTGAAACTGTGTTGCGATGTATTCTAGACATGGACTGAAGATTTGCCGTGTTTCGATGGGCAGATGGTACGGAAAAACGATGTGGCAAGAGAAACAGAGAGAGAAACATGGACTTTGATCTTTGCTCTTGATACGCGAGTGCAAGAGGCAACCGAAGATTTACTTTCGAGATTACGGCACGTTCAATTTTTTCCTTTCTTTCCTTTCATTTTTATGCGTTCTTCCGTTTATCTAGCTCGTAGTGCCTCACAATATCTATCTCTTTGTCTGTCTCTCGCCATTTCTCCAGACGAAAACGATTTTTAATCAATTCTCCATTCGCACGTTTGCAAAGTCTCCTTGCTGGTCTCTTGTACATGATTCGCAATCGATTTCTTCACAATTGCGATTGCTGCTCGATCGTTACAGCTCGTGCGGCTGCTACTCAACAGCAATTCACCGCACGTCCGCGTTTCATCGAATCAATGAGTTCAGGAATATTTATCGATAATATTGATAATAATAAGGAGCAGTTAACGTTGTGAAAATAACCGGTTCCATTACGCGTTTGTGATCGATTCATTGAATCCAGTTAAATGTATTCATACGAATAATGGAGTCTATACTTGCTGATATTATCGAATTGAGGGCGTGGTCCAGACCTGATTATCCGTCCTGTATATAACTAAACAGACTCAAGCGCATATAGATCGTCGGAGATAAATCCCAAAAAGGTTGTCTATAAAAAAATCTCTTGTTCTCGAATCGATATGTTGCAGAAAGCCCGAAATATGCATACGTCTTCGTTGATTCCTCTCAACCGATCATTTCCATTTTTTTTTTCTTTCGAGCCATCATATTCGACATCGTTTTGGCCGGTTCCTTTTGTGATAACGCCTGCGCAACGAAACCCCCAAATCAGAAAGACTGCTCGCCCTTCTGCTCGCAGCAGGGCAAGTAGTAACCTCGAGAATAGTTAATTCACCGGAACGAGACGAGCGACCGTAATTTTCGACAAAATTGTATTCTTCAACCTTTTTCGAAAACAACCGCGGTGAATAAGATTCGAGAAACTAAAGAACATAAAAATCGACCGAGCCAAAATGGAATAATGAGCTAGCACGGGGAGCACATTGTTTTAAATCGTTCAACATGCGACACAGTTTTGACTTCGTAGTGTTGCAATTATAATTGACGATTGAATGAAAAAAAAAAAAAACAAAAAATCAAGAAATCAAATTAAAGTTGGTCTCGGAGACTGAGTTGAGAAGAATCGAAGACACGGACCCCGAAGAATCGGATGCTCAATAACTATGCCTTTTCATGCACCCATACAGAGTTGCGTGTAGAGTAGAGAAGATGAAGGACTGAGGAGAGGGAGAGAGAGAGGGAGAGGAGAGTACGAGAAGAAAGATTCGCGCGCACGAGGAGTGTAAATAATACTGAGGTTGATTGTGGGCGTGGCTGACAGAACTCTAAAAAGCTTCGACTATATATCAAACGGTTTACTGCCCTTGGATGATGCTGGAACGACTAGCAGGGCCGCGAGAGAGGAACCCGCGCTCGCGCCATCACACAGAGCCTTCGGAAGAACAAATACCGCGCGCCACAGTTCATACACATCTCGATATAATGTGGCGTTATTCGAAGTGCGAGTAAGAGTTGCAACTTGGTAGCTCAGCTTGGGTGTGCAACGGATGCGAAGAAAAAAGTAGCGCGGGGAGGAGAGCCAAGCAACCCAACGAATATATCAACGTCCTTGAGTGTTTTCAACAAGATTAAACGATCCGGCGTTCGAAATGACGAGAATACCTGAGAAATAGTTTGAAGAGTCGCCAAGAGAAACTGGAGCATCCACTCTGAGCGACTCGTCTGTATGAATTTTATATCGTCCTCATAAAACAGCAGTCCGCTCCGAGCAAGGAAGATTGGTTGCTTCTTCCACTCACTTCCAAGTCTCATTCCGCTTATTCGCAGACTCTCTGTCTATTTATCGGCCGTAAGGTACCTATGGCTCAATACCTCAATGCTCCATCGTTTCCTTCTCATGCCTGAGAAGAGTGGGAGATACTGCAAGACACAAGTGTGGAGGGGTGGCTGAAAGAAATCGCGACGAAGAAGAAGAAAGGAACGACGAATATGGAGAGAGAGAGAGAGAGAGGGAGAGCGAAACTACTACTTGCTGCGAAAGAGCAGAGAAGAACAGATTGAAGCAAAAGAGCGTGGAGGAAAGAGCAAGCCCAAGGCACCAAGAGGTCCCTTCTTACGTTCCCTTTTGCCTTGGTACCTATCGGTGGAAGAACCGATGCGGCAATGGGTGAGGTGTTCGTTCGACCGTTCGATATACCTCGCTCTCCTCGAGTCACTACTTCTTTCTCTTTCTGTCTTTCGCATTGGCAAGGAGCCTGCAGCCGTTGATGCCGCTTCTGCTGCTCCTGCTCCTGCTGCTGTTCTCTCCGTCCTCGGTTTCTCCTCCTTCTCATCGCGGAGGCCTACTCGATTACTTGAAAAACCGGATTCCTCGTGCACGAAACTGTGTTTCCCCGTCTACGTACAGCCCCGAGTCTGTTTATGTATAACCAATACTCACGTGCAGTTTTGAAGCTGCGCTCGCTCGCATATCGGATGTATGCACATCGTACGTACACCGTGGGCTCGATCCTCAGATACTAACTCGTCTCCGGGCCTCCGGTTCAACCGTCTTACCCATCGAAAAGATCGATACCTCGACGTGGGTGGAAACCTTTGCAGAATTTACTCTCCATTCCTCAAACTTTTACTCTGTTCCCATTGGTTTTTAACTCGATAAATGGTCTCTACCGATTCTAAACCTCATTCGGAAAATCTCGCGCAAGGATTCTACTGTCCATGGCCCACAACCCATATCAGCGCAACATACTATCCACGCAACCTCCTCGTTGATGCTAAAATACACACGTGTCTTGTCCCCACACGTGCAAATATGAATGCGCGTATGTGCCCGGGGAATATTTACCAAGAAGGGATACTCCGGGGTTGCCCCGACTCGCTCGCTCCGTCGAGGGTAGACACATCTATCTGTGCTGTTTCGCGCATACCACTTGTGTAATTCGGTGTATCCTCCGATCGGTAAGAACAATGCCACGGCCTAAGGCATTCGTCGAACAAAGAGCCACATTTTCCAAATAATTTCACTCGTCTCTCATTCTTACCCTCCCAGCGTCGCTCCGCCTAATTTACCCTCCTCTCCCCGCTTCGCCCTTCTCCCTTTTGTTTACCCAAAACCAATCACGTGAAAAAATGTAATCCTACGTCAGTCTTATTCCGGTTGTGTTCCTTCGCGCTACCGAAGCCTCGGAATCACTACAGAAACCCGTGAGCGCCGTTGGATTGAGTTTCCATACATTTGGACTCCGAGATACGATACCGGAGTTGAGAAACGATTCTAAAATATTTTGAACTTTCTCTAGAAATTCCAGATTAAGGCTTTTGATCCCTTCGCCTTTCTCTTCTCCGGTACGGTCGATTATTTTGTGTCAATTCGTTTGATCCTTCGGTCTCCCGAAATGTCTCCCGACCAAAAACTGTCGAATTTTTCGGAAACTCGAGAACCCTTTCAGACTGAATAAGAAAATGAATAAAAAAAATGGTCGAAATGGATGTGCATCATTTGGAAATATTTCGAGCTCGTTTTCGACGATTCGAAGATTGATGATTCGGAGGGATTTGGAGATCGGAAGGTTAGACCGGGAGATACCGTCGTTTCCATCTCATTTCAAACGGCAATTTATATTCTTGCGTTTTGTAATTAACACTGACCAGGGCGAATGGTCGGATGGACGATGAAGTAGCGTCAAGAGCGTCATCTCTCTTTCTTGTTGTGCACGAGCATCGGAACTGACTGGTGCTAGCACGGATGAAATGTACGAGTGCATAAGAATGAAGGGAAGGCGGAGGTGAGATGGAAAGGATGAGAAGCCGCGAAAGAGCGAGTCAAAAGCGAGCCGAGAGAAGGAGAGAAGGAAGAAGCGAGAGATAGAGGGATCGCGCGGGGGCTTGGAAAGATCTCTATATGTGAGTGAACAGTGCTGGACGTTGGTGGAGGGTCCACGGATCTTTCCGACATAACTATCCAGCGAGGTCTCTCCACATGCCACTGCAGAAGAGTCAGGCCAGACAGAAAGCGGTCTGTATAATTATGGGTTGTCACCTCATCAGCTCGCGAGCACGAGGAGGGGGGAGGCCTACGGAGGGCAGGCCGGGTGCCGGTTCACCCGGGGGACCGGGTGATCCACTGCACCAAGAGCTCTGGTCCTTTTGATGCGTATTCCTATCTCGTCTCTGTTATTCTTTCGACCGGGGAAGCTTACGAAGACAGTACACGAGACTTTAACTTCAAATTGTCTTTTATCGTCACTCTCCCACTGTTTTTCTTTACTTTACGTATCTCCATAACGATCTTTCAAGGAAGCTCCAGGATTTGGACAAGAAAATGTTAACGAACCAAAGGAATTAATGTCGCTGCGGGTAATTTCGACCAAACAAATTTTTCGGCTTGACGTTTAATCCTAAAGCCAGGGTCTTCCCTGTAAGCCGTGAAAACGTGGAACTCGATATGTCTGATGTTTTTAGTGATACCGATCAAACCCAGAAACGTGTTGCACTCAATATTCTGTACATGCTCGATTTAGTCCCAGACAACAAGATCCACGACGATCGGGTCGCTGTGCGCTAACATCTGCAGCAATAAGTGCGCATTGTTCTTATAAAGACACTGTGTCGGTATACGTATAAGTTGAAAAAGAGAAAGAGAGAGAGAGAGAGAGAGAGAGAGAGAGAGAGAGAGAGAGAGAGAGTGTAGAAAGTACGGGCGCGAGAAGGACCGAGGCTAAGTGGAGAGTTTAGAGGGATTTCATTAAATCATATGGATTGGGGATAATGTATGTTATTGAGCGGAGCGTTCAAATCGCGCTCTATAAGTTGTAATAAGTCCAATTTTAGGGCCGGTCATAGGGGGCCCTGAACAATCTCACCAGCGGTTCCCAACGAGGATCAATCTCCTTTCGGATATTGCACGATTTGTCATGATGACCGGGTTTTAAGTTGCCAGGTGAATGGCAATCGCTGCCAACGACCGAGGATCCACGAACCCACCACTTACTCGTCAAACGGCCAGCCGGTCCACTGAAATCACTGCCATTTAGATAATTTGTAATGAATAGGCACACACTTTTTCTCATTCTCTCTCTCTCCCCCTCCAGTCCTCGCATCGTTTCATCTAGCCATTACCGAATACGATTTTTGTCCTTCTCCTGTTTTATTTTCTCTTCGCCATGACCTAAGATGCCTCGGACAGCCTTGTAGAACGAATTTTTATGATTTTCATGAAAAATAAACGATTCACTGAGTTACAATGATCGAGAGGAGAAAATGAAATAGCCAAAAAAATGAAAAGACATTGGAGAGAATTGAAAGAGATTCGGGCAAAAAAGTGAAACGATATTTCTAAAAGGGCGTTGTATCGTAGATTGCAGCTGATGCCGGCCAAGTTTCTCGATCGCCGCGGTTGGTGTGTGGTGGTCTGGTCAGGGTGCGGACGCGGCATCGCGTGAACACGCGCCTTCTCTCTTTTTCTTCCGAGAGCGCGGGGAGAGACGGTGCTCCACGAGGAAGAGTGTGTAGTAAAGAGAAGTAAGAGCGGGAAAGGTGTTCGACTGTTGCACTGTTCGACGCGTCCATTTGTCTCTTTTTTATTCTTCGTTCTCGGTCTGCGCATCTCGTTCGTATATTTAGCGAATGTGTGCGAGCCGAAGAGAGATTCAAATTTTGCCAAGAGTCGAAGGAACTCGTCGATGACTCCGCGGATACGTTCGGTCCACGCACACACTTTTATTCCCGAATACAATAACACACGCTCTCGTAGCAGTGTACACATGTGAATTCCGCCAGGAGATGCGTTATTAAAAGCGGACCTGCCAATTTCACCTCCCGAACGGAAAAGGGATAGAGGCTTCCGAAACTCTATCCGAGAGTTTACCGAACCGCGTATTTGCAAACTCATTTGTATTCACGAGAAGCCCGCGGAAATACACAGAATTCATATTTTATCGTTCAATGTGTGCGCATATATAGCGTCGATACTGAGAAACAAACGCGGGCTATGACGCTGAGCGAGAAGAAGAAAAAAATAAGCGATGAAACATTTAAGAGGAGCGCGAACGGGGAAGAGATGAAAGACGGATTTGGATGTGAGATCGAGGGGGAGGAATCGAAGCGGCAAGCGGTTTGTGTTCTATAGACGGAAAATTCACCCCATCGATGACGCGCACGTAACGGCACCGCAACGAGGGCGAACTGGAGGACTTATCAGTCGCACACGCGAGGCGTTCGCATAACAAACGAGCAGCCTTACTCCGGTGGATATCGTCGGTGGGTGTCTCATCCCCGAAGCGGGTTCGATTCGCGCTTGGAAGAATCGACGTGACTTGGCATGCATTATCGCACCAATATTTTCTTTCTATCCCCACCCTGTTTATCTACCCGCGAGGTGTCAACCCGCCGAACAGTCCTCACTCGCAACTTAAATACATTTTTATTATTTGAGCTTGACTGATTTGTAGCGAACGCATATTTACCGCGCGAACAGTTTTGACATCACCGCGCAATGATCGATCATCGCGAGATACCGCTAACGCGAATTATCGCTTATGTACGGACAGTTGAAACGCTTCGAATATCTCGCGAGAATTGAGGCCCTGCGTTAAGCCGCTCGACAAACATCGACAGTCCAAGCAAATCAGGGCTGAGGGATTATACGCCATGAGATCTGGTCCACTCAGTAAAGCGATGTCGTGATCGATATTTGGCTAAACCCTGCTCTCGCTGCTCCATGCGGTCATCCATCATATTCACGATCAACGAAATTGTCCACTTAACAAAGTTAGATGACCGTTGGTTATTCTGTTCAATGATCGAATTCCTCGGCGCTTCGTCCATTCTTCACTGCACTATTCGCCGCTGCCAAATCCTTACGCCACGTTCTCTTTGATTTTGCAGATGTAGCACGAATGGAGAAATCACCTCTTCTCGCCAATGGCTACAATCAACCACCGACCCACCTGAGTCACATGCAATACATGCAACTCGGTGGGCATCCCGGAGCTGGACATACGGCGATACTCTCACCGGCTAGCTTGCCGCATCATCTGCAGGCTCAAGTGCAGGCGCGGGTCGAACAAGGCCTCAAAGTCAATCCGAACATGAACATGGAGGCTCTTGCGAGGTTGGTAAAAACTTTTTTGTCATTTAATGTCACGAGGTTTCCATGAGAGAAAAAAAAAACTCAAATGCAGCGAGCGGGAGCTCGCAAGAGACTTTAGCAAATTAGAGTTCGACGGAAACATCCACATTGATGAAATATTTCAAATTTCATTTGTAAACTGTCATAGCATTGAATTAGCGTTTGAATATATTGCCTTGCTGGATTAACTCGAAAAGTTTGAGCCTGCTTTTAGCGAGGTTTTTGGTAGCATAAAATGTAAACTCTGTTCGGGAAGGACGTACCGACGATGCCAAGGGAGAGCTAATGATATCTCGCGGAAATGAGTAAATGTCGAGGCCTCTGACGCAGCGGGAAACATTTTCATTAACTTCGAAGCTCTTTAGCGTCTATTGCCAAAGAATCAGGGAGGAGAGCGACTCGCAGTCTCGAGAATTGAACGCGCGGCTAGCGTTCCATCCAACGCAGCTCTGCAAAGTTTCTTACATCGAAAATCTCAAAATGGCATGTGCAATAACAGCCAAGTCTCCCGTACATAATGTCGCGTTGACGTCGAGGATTTTCTCGTCGAATTAATCCATCGAACGTGCCCAAGTATCGCTCCTCAATGACAAATATTTAATCATCAAAATTTTTTCATATGTTATTGCCCAGGATTCTTGTTGAACGACAAAATGAGTCGGGACCTTGTTAAATATATTCGATGAAGTGTACAATGCATAAACATTCGCATAGCTTCTCCACAGAATGGAAAATTGGATTTATTTATTGTTCAGTTATGTAGTTTTTCGTCAGTCAGGACTGTCTGTTGGATGACGGAGATAGAGAAACATGGGAAAGTGAGAGGGCACGGGTTTAAATAAAGGAGGAGTGAGGGGGGCGCTTTGTAAGAGCGTCTTGTAAGCGAAGGGTGAACGTCGTCGTCGTAGTGTCTTTAGTTGGTAGGGAGACGAGGCCAAAAGAATACAACTTTAAGAGGATTTGAAAAGACGAGCGAAGCCGTGGAAATCCAAGGGGTCTCGACACTGCTTGATCTTTCTCTTTGCTGCTTCGTCTTTTTCTCCTTTTGCTCTATGTCTCTCTGTCTATGTCATCAGCATTTTGCTTCTTCCCTCTTTCACTCTCTCTTTCTCTCTTAGTTCTGACTTTACTCACTCATCCAGCTACTTTCACCGGTTAAGTTTGTTTCCTTAACGCGAGTTTCTCGCTCCTGGTTCGTTACTCGTATTGGATTACACAAAACGTTGAGACCCCGTCGACCTGCAGGGCTAAGGGTGGCAAATGGCGAAACCTCGTAAAAAAGGCCAAAGTATACACGCATCCTTGATGTGGGGCGAATGTAACAATGATCGGTCTCGGTGCATTGCTCCCGAGATTTCTTATCGCGATGAACGTCAAGAAATTTTCAGAATGGGCCAAAAATTCAACGAATTTAAATTTTCAACGATTTTTATTACCTCGGGCTTCTCAAAACTTAGTCAGAAAATGTCTTGCCTCATTCGTTGCAATATTTTGCTCAAAGTCGCGAAATACTTAAATTATTCAACGCTTCACTCTGTCGTCTCTGCGAGGGATGAAGAAACTAGGTCACGCTCTGAAACCGTGAATAAAATTATTACTTCGATTGATAAGGGATGAACTGGGTGCAGGAAGAGGGATGTTTTCGTCGGAGACGAACAGAAAAGGGTCGTAGGATTCATCACACATCTATTTGATGTTTATATACAGTATATCCCATGTGCCTAACGTTAATAACGATCAGAAGGCGTCACCGCACGTTCCGCATTATGATTTCAGCGCTTTGCTTTTAATTAAAATGCAAATCTATCTAGCCCAGACAGAAGCGTCGTAAGGGAGAGATGAGCGAGTGAGAGAGAAAGCGAAGAAGAGGAATGAGAAGATGGGAGGTAAGACGGATTACGTCTAGGGAGGGGGGCCGGGGTCGACGCGACGACAAACACCGGAATATGATTAATTCAACGCAACCCCTTCTTCTCTATACTTGCTCGCTTGCTCTTATGTCTCTCAGGATGTTCCAGCGTCCCTAACATCCTCCCTGCTGTACGTCGCACGTTCTCAGCTAGAGCTTTTTTTTTACAAAATCCAATCCACAGCAGTAAATACGATCTTTTTGCCACTTCTCTTCTCCACGTAATGTTGAACGACAAGCAGACACACGCTTGGCTTGCTTTCTCGGCCTTCCCACACCCTCTCGTGTCCGCTCCGATCCCTCCCGAACTCCGGAAAAGATACACTGCCCGTTCATTTTCCACCAAATAAATACTCCCGCGAGATCCATCCGCGCGGTGATTCCACCCTTATTCGAAAAAGAAATATTTCCCCCCATTGATAATCATTCCCGCCAAGGAGTCTTAACCAAGCTCCGCTAAGTTGCCAGCCCCTTGCAATTTTTCTTACGTTCATTAAATTGCCACTCTTTTTCCGAAGATCCGGAGCTCGTCCAGGTTTTTATGTTTTTTTTTTTTCTCCTTTTTTAATCAACAACTTCAAAGCTTTCCTTTGGTTGACTCGATTGATTGAAAGGACAACGAGTGGCTGTCTGCGCGAATCTTGTGATGTTCGATGTCAGCTCAAGTCATTAAGTAGCTCAGGCTTGTCGCGGATGCTGACTCATTATTGTGGACTCGAGATATTCGTAAAATTAATTTAAAAATAAAAAATTTATTCAGTCATTTATCTCGGAGACTGCGATTTAATAATCAGGCACGTTCGTCGAAGGAAACTGGGGATTTTCTGACATGCAGTGTTTTATTTTCACAGATCGGGTCACGTGTGGGAAAATTGCCGAGCAGCCTACGAGGATATTGTCAAACACCTCGAAAGGTAAGCAATGAATAAATAATGTGAATAATAAATAAGCGTCAGAGGCAAAATAATGAACGGTCGTTCGTTTGACTCGGGGAGCTGATCCAATGCGAGCTGTTTATAAAAGTAACTTTTGATAATTCCAAGTTTCATCAGACCGCAAAGCCCCACAAGGTGATTCCGATAATTCCGGGATGTTTGACAGGCGAAGCGTGTGTTAGAATACAGTGTCACACGGTATGGAATGGCCCCAAATTTTCGAGTGCAACACACTATCGTTTATCGGACGTATATGCGCGGAGAGTTATAAACCGGCACACCGGCAGTTCGATCATAATTCCCAATTAGCCGAAAAATTGGTTCTATCCCGGGGAGTTTGGAGCCGCGTTTAATGTATATACATGGACAACTTTTCATGGATGTAGGAATGCGTGAGTAGGGGAATATAAAACGCTTATAGGAGAAGCGTTTTCGATGCAACGAGAGAGAGAGAGAGAGAGAGAGAGAGAGAGAGAGAGAGTAACGCATCTCGGAAAGGCGCGCAACGAGAGCGGCGTATTGTATGCGTTTGTCCGTTGTGTATTGCACTTCCGATAAATCAGTATTACCGTCAACATCGAGAGTTTCCGGTGCTCCGACGGGTTGAGTCAACCTGCTAGCGTTCGCTTGACGGGGTAATGCCAACATGATTTGTACCGTTCGTCCTCGCTATCTCGCGATCTATATATCGTCCACAGGCTGTGCTTTGTTGTGTGTTCGAAGCCTCTCTCCGATGTCATCCGAACCCCTATACACAGTGCACTCGCGTACGTGAACCTTTCTACGTCCCTCTTGCTCTCACTATCGATAGCGTCCTCTATTCGTCCCTGTAAACCATCGGCGATGGTAGCGCCGATGGGAACTAACACCATCGCGCAATCCAACGTGTCCTCCCTATGGCAGGATAGCTAAAGGGAATTCAGCAGCGGGTATACTCCGAGTTGTGATCCCCCCCCGGCATCGCCGAGCCAGCCACGAGGTTACCCTGTGATCCTAACCACTTGTCACTTCACGGGACGCAGATCATCGTCGCGACGTGCCCGTCCATCATTCGGGGATTAAATCATTCGAATCTCTCTCCGTCCCACTCTCTCACTCTCTATTCCCGCACGCAAATGCCCGCTAAACGCCTCACTATCTGCGCCTATACCAAAACCTCTTTCGAGGACTCTCCCACCAGTCAACCGCCACCAAAGCTTTAGATCCGGATTCCGAAGTAGAGCTTAATAGTCCCGGACGCATGCCACGTTACACGAAGGAAGGGTCATTTGTGAAAAGATGTTTCATTATTTGTCCGGCTCCTGAAGTGACAGCCGTCGCTTTGCCAGCCGCACGAAGATTTTCCTGCTGCAAACATCCTTTCTTAATCGTGCAACGTTCGCTGCTCGGATCAGCGGCTCGAGTACAAATTAATTTTTCCATATCGTAGTCCAGCCCATTATATATTTGTCAAAATGAAATTCCCTCTCGTTGACCCAACAGCAGAGAGAAAATAAAAAGTTACAGCTTCGATTACTCGGACGTCTGGGAATGACTGTTTAATACATACGGACTCGTGAGGTAAACAACAATCGAATATAAACATGAAGGAGGGTGGAGAAAATGAGAGTTTACAGAGAAGAAAGCGCAAACTAGAGTGGGAATGCAATTCTGATAAGGTGCCAGAGAATTGAACGCGTTAATGCGGAGGGTCGGAAATACGGGCGCAAGAGTGTGACCGATCGAGAGAGTCCGAGTGAGATGGAGAAAAATGGCAAGGGTTTGACTGCAAGAGAAAGGGAATCGACACTTGGCTGGTTGGAAACGTAATTTCCAATTCAAAGGCAATGACCACTCGGCCACTGGCTTTTGCGATACTGTCCCAACGCTATAGACATATATCTATCTATCGATGTCCATTCGTATATATATTTATACATAGAAACGTCGTCGAACCCCCTCGCTCGATTTCCCTCTCCGTCTCTCTATCTCTATTTGCTTTTAGCGACCCACGCGCGGCTTCGTCAACCGGACAAACGCGTATTGTGATTTCAGCCTTTGACTCTCCGTTATATACCGTGCGACTGCTGGTTGCGCCATTCGATGAACGTTTGCCCCACGTTTGTTGGGGAGGTGTCCGAGGGTTGAAAATACGAGGTAGGACGAGGCCGAGGTGGAAGAGAGTATAGAGGAATCGAGCGCGCGAACGGCAACATTGTGGCTGGTGGGGGAGGGGGAAAGAGAGAGCCAGAGGAAAGGGTTGGAGTTTACGCTGGACACCGCACGATATGCGGAATAGGGGTGCGAAAAGGGACGTTCGAACCGCGCCTGTGAATATTCATGGCTGACGTGCCCTAGACGAAATCGGACGCGTTGCGACTGACACTGATGTAAACCTTTTGTTTATCCACAGCAGCGCAACTCTCCGAGTGTCTCATCTTCTGTCTTTCATACATGTAACAAAAAAAAAAATCTAGACGTCCGATGAGTTCACGAAAATTTAACGTTCGCTCATTTTCTTCGAGCTCAAAATAGCGGCGAATTTTTTTTCTCCATTTTTCATACTCCAAAAATGATAATTAAATGTCAAACCATTTGCTCATCGATTGCGCATCTGTGGGAGAGTACGACTCGGGTAAATTGAGGGGATGAATATCCTTGGGCATTCGGAGATTATTTAAACCGAATGAAATTCTGATTAATCATCAGGATGCCACCCGACACCGAGATTAATTGTTTGTCCTTTTGATTTCACAAGCATTTCCGGCTCTCTTGCTCTTGTTCATTCTCTCCTACGCGTTTCGCCTTGAATGAATGAATTCTGGTGGTTTCCCAAAGCTGGGCCGCTTTTGTCCCGACTGTTTTAATCCCGATGATTTGTTTATGCTAATCCGTTTGGACTCTGAACGGTTTCATGCTGGTATTATCCATTTCACCCCGTTCCGCGAGTAGTCAATTTTCTATGTATGTCAGAGAAGGGTACCGCGAAGAAAATCCGTGCAGATGGACTCCCGGTTATTTATCGTAACAGCGAGAAAAAGAGACGGAAAGCTATTCTCATTCCCATCATTCCAGCAATAAGAGCGAGACCCAGCAGGAAGCTCGAGGAGAGTGTTTCGGTTAATTAAATCCTTTGGGAAGGAAGGATTCTCCCGGCGCTGGTCCAGGCGATTCATTAGGCACGCGCGCCTCGTTCGACTCTCACACACTAACTTCACGATGAATCTACTCCGCTGGCCTACGCGGATTCGACCCAAACTCACTGGCTTACACTCATCATCCCTTTCAAATCTTTTCACTCTCCATTCCTTCCCAACCTATTCCTCCCTCTCTGTCCCCATTGTGGGATTAATAATCGGCTCGACTTAATTCATTGTCATTTTTGATAGCCGACAAACATTTGCAAGATTTAGAGTCTCAGTGATGAACGCTAAACGACTCACGGAGGCTTGGTTAATCTCCACGACCGGGAAATCCAATATTTAGTTTCGTTCGCAGTTCTAAATGCACGAAAAGCTCGACAAGTGGGAAACAGAATATAAAAAAAAACTGAGTCATTGTGAAAAATCTTTGACTGAAAATTTCTCGGTTCCAATCTCGTAGCCACGCATTAAGGCATTCACACACTCCCATACAGATATATATATATTTATGCGGGACATCATAATACGGTAATGACTTCCGGGAACGTAAAATCTCGTGCGTAAACGCGCAGCATCATCGAGTCACTGTAAAGGCAACGAGAGTTTGCTGTAAGTAAGTAATATTAATGGTCCTAGGGTGTTGGCGATGTTTGGCTGTGTATCAATGCCTCCAGTCTTCGCTAATGTTGGCTTCCTGTTGGCTTTAAAAGTATCCAGTCATTGCGGCATAATTCACGCGGGCATTGTCGTTAAACATTAAAGGAATTGGGGAGAGGCACAGAATCCGAATATCGCCAGCATATATCCGTGCCTTTACCCTTGAATCGAGCTGTCTTGCTGCGAGGAAGCTGGAGCTCGGAGGGCGAGTGCCGAGGGCTCGTTTCTTATCGGAGATACATCGTAAATATATATAAACATATTTCGAGTTACCTCGGTGTTGGGAAAATATTATATCTGGGCTCTTTCTCTCGCAGCCATTGGCCTTATAGTCCGATCATCTCGTAGTTTCCCTCCCTTTACAGCTCTTTTCTCTTTTCTCTTTTGGTTGAAAGGAATTCTCGCTCTTTTGCTCTCGCGCGGTATAAAACTCCCTCGTTCCTCGTTCCTTCGGTGCCGACGAGACGTCATTAATTACGCCGGTGGCAACGAGGCCGTCTTATCGGGAAAGACATCTGCTGGAAAATAATATTCATAAAGTTGAGCCCCGGCCGCAATGACGACAAAGTACCCCACACAGTTTTAGATATTGGACTCTTCGTCGCTGTTCATCTTGAGGCTTTGTATACACTTGCGTCACTCTTCCCTTCGATCTTCTGTTCTTTTTTTTTGTGAATTCTCTGTCAGGCAAAATCGCTTCTGTCGTTACACACCGAACGGAGAGTTCTGATCGAGCTCCGATGGCTTTACCGACTCGTAGCTTCCCAACGAGATCTCTGCGTCCCCTATTTTGCCTCGTGCTGCTTCCTGTCGGTCCGCCCAGCATCTCTACCTCAAGGAGACTGACTCTCGCCGGATAAAACTGTCAGCCAGAAGTCGCCACCGTCTCATACATTCATGCTCTTGATTGGCCAAGAAATATGATGACGTCTTGGCATAAAACGCGATATTCGAGACGCTGATTCTGGACACGAGAGATCGTTTTTAAATCGTTTGTTCTCGCGCCGCGCTTTTTGCTTCTCTCGCAGACACCTCGTCCCTGCTGCGACGCCGTAACACACACGCTCTACATTTTTCATCACGTCCTTTGAATCCATGAAAAAGATTCTCATCACGTATTTTTAATCCTTATTCGCGTCGAATAAATTCAACAATTTTTTCACGACCACAATAATCATTAGCGTCACATCCATAATTTTAGACAGAATATTTCTTTTTCTCACAACATTTTTTTTCCACTTTTATTTCGCATCTTTTATTTTTATTTTCATGACTCGTTGGAGTAATTGTAACGTATGAGATCGAATGGCTTGCATATCTTTGCAAATTAATCGAGAACGGGAAACGAATTCATTAAGTTTAACAGTGCCACACACACGCATACATATATATATATATATATATATATGTACACGCGATAATACGCGGTGGAATACGAAGTCGCGGCTAATTCGCATTCGGCAGATCGTCGGGACGGATAGCGCCGCTAGCCGCGTCCACGATACCTCTTACCACGTGGGTATCAGTATACCCAACGCTAATTGCTCACAAACGAACTGTCGGCAAGCATCTTCGCACGCACGTGAGGCCCGATCTCCCGCGCTCCAACACCTCTCGTACTAATTCAAGCAATGCGAGTTACTTTTCAACCGTGATGCATTTGAAAGAAAAATGTAGCAATACAATCCGCGAAAAAGATTTCATACAGAAAATTTTGCCCCCGAGAGGACGTTTAATTGGAAAGAAAAATTCGTAGGAAAACGATTGAAACTTTTTTCGTCAATACGTGCTCTCGGGAAGATCGAGCAGTGATGAACCAGGTGTATTTTGGGGATCACCGAAAACTGTGATGGAATAACGGAGGAAAAGATCCGTCTGGCAGGACAGGATATGAAAAAAAAATGTACTCTTTTTGAGCACTTTCGAGTTTGAAATAATTATTGACGCGTGGACGTCTGGCTGGATAATAAACGTTGCGTAATCGATCAACGAAAACAATGATAAAAAAAGCGTCTGGAGGAAGAACCGCCCGAGGAATCGCGTTTAAAAAAAACTACCTGATCGTCCGGTGGACTGATTTTTTTTAAAATAAAGATTTATTCTTGGCTACAATTAGGAATCAGGACGACCCGATCGATTATGCAAAATTTTCGTGCCCAAATCGTTTTGCCTTGTCCGTCGATCCCGATGGAACTCCTGATCAACTCGTGAGGAGCGAGGATAATTAGTGCGAAATAAAACGTCATTTTTTATCTGAGATCGCAGACTCTCGACCTCAGGGCACTTGACCTCGACATCGGAAAGTAATTCAGGATTTTTGATCGCGTGCGTGGTTGCCTAAATTAAACGCGAAAAGGACTCGAATTCACTGGTAGAAAGGATGTTGAAAAACATCGTCACTAGGCGATTCGAGAGAGCGAGAGAAAACACACGATGTGTATAAATATTTCATAAAACTGCGAGGGCCCTTTTGGCACTCGATTAAAGTCCCTCTATGATGGTCGATCCTTTCCTCGAAGCCATTATCAAATCGCCATTGGCTCAGTCTCTTTCTCTTCGTATATACCTCGATTCTCAATGATTCTCTAAAGGATCTCGACGGATTATCCTTTCCAAGGAACGAATGAAGAGTCCTGCGACGCTTGACCATCAAAAATTCAATCCTGTCTCGTCAAGGGAGACTCTCATATAATTTATGCGTCTGCAGAAAATCGTTATCGATGAATCGAGTCGATAGTCTTGATCAGGCTGCCCAACGTTTTATCTTCATAAAGATAATTGACGCGCACAATCTCATCGTGTCTCGAATATTATCATGAATTTGCATGTGAAATAATTTGGGAATCCTGCGTGTGCCATTTTACGATGAAAACCATTTTTGTTGTGCTCGATTGGAGAGAAGACTGAATTCTTCTTAACGTTTCTCGAAGCCTCAGGACTCGAGAAAATTCTCGTGGACAGATTAATGTTCATAGGTAATGAAAAGTGATATAAACCCAAGGGGACCAGTAGCTCTGGCCGTGAGAGATCTTGAAAGAGACTTAAACGCGCACTTGTTACACGAATGATAAATCTCTCGACTCGTAAACTTCTCCGTTCTGGTTGCTGTGAGCTTTCGTGCTTTTTGCTTCCTGGTGGTTTCTGCTGCGCTGTTCGCACCATGTCTCTTGCATTCTTATATGACGTTTCGTCACTTTAATTGCCGGCAACACTTCTAAACGTACAGCTCCGTCACCTTTGGCTTAATTAACGGGAAATTATATTTCTTATGGTTATTCCCATTGGCTGTACATTCTCTTGGGTGTTTATGGTATAAAGAGAAAACTCTTGCTGGATGACTCTGAACTTTGATGCTTGTTTATTTTGATTTCAAATGAAAAACGTGTATGTAAATTTCCACCATGAAAAATATAAGATAATTGGGAAGTTTTCATTCCACACGATACTCGAGGCCAACGTTAGATGTTACAAAGTTACAAACTCATTAATGTCATTGAAAGAACACAAGTTTTCAAGAAAGTTTGCGTTTTAATTTGCTTCGAGCCTCGCAGACTGGGACGGATGAAAAAAAAAAGCAACATCGCAGAGTGATAAGCGGAATATTTGTTCTCGTTTGCTATTAGACCGGGTACGAGGAGCATGGATCGTTATAGAGTGCACATTAGTAACTACGAGAAGGGGGCGTGTGTTGTTCCAGGGTGATGGCATTTTATTATAACAAGTCAGTTATAACGAGACTAGCGAGCTTCTCTGGGCAAACTCAGAGGCACGCGACAAAGTAAGCTCTGGGCGATTAACGTCGAAAGCCGCTACTGGGAGGCGTTGCAGAGACGTACGATGTACACGAATAGGTTGCAACTAAAATGGCGGCGAAAAGCGACGCTTCCCACATTGGCAGACAAGAGTTAAGCCCTTATTTACGTCACTCGCTGACATGTTTGTATGAGGGATGAGGTGGCTGAGACGAGAAGTGACAAAATGATGATTAATTAAAACACACAATTAGTCTCCGAGTGTCGGAGATAGTCACAAACCATCGTGTGTCCAGCCAACGAGACGGAACAACTCTCGTGCTCCACCCACTGGTCACTAATGTACCGTGAAATTGTCATCGGCGTATGGAAGCTCGTCTCTTCTTTCATTTTTTATACATTTTTTCTTCTTCCGGCAAGACGATCTTCATCAACGATCCAAATTAGTGGAAATAGTCTCTCCATATTCTTCGCATCCTCCTTGTGTTTTAATAGAATGGACATCTAGTTATTTTGTCGGCGTCTGGAAAGTCATTGGCAGGAAGTGTATGAATTTTTTTTAACGGTAACGCGTCAGGATCTTTCGACACTTAACGAGCCAGTCGGAACGCCCGTTTCTACAAAAATTGTCCAAAAATACCGCATGTTCTCTTCGAAATTGAACTCTCGCGCTGATTAATATTTATTCCTCCTAATTTATCCGAAGATTCTTCGGGATTTAGTATCAAAGCACAAACACGCTATTTTTAGAAGCAGCTGTCATCGTACGATCCATCATTTATTGCACAGGGAGCAACACTCTCTAATTACATCCAGAATTAAATTATCAGTGGCTGCTCCCTTTTCTTCTCGGGTTTTCGCTAAATCAGCCGAAACAAATGTCCCATTGGAAAGGAAGACAATACCCCAACTTTTCTATCTCTACTTTGCAGTTGGCACTTTCTCATTCTCGATCGTTTCTCGTTTCGCAAATCCTAGTATAGTTAAGGCACGTACAAAATACACATCGGACGTATATAAAGTTTAACATTGGATGTTCCGTGGTGTGAGGTTGCAGCATTGTGGTGGCCAAGATATATTTTTATTAAATGGTCTCCCTTCGACGCTCCACACACGCCAGTATATTACCTTCCATGTCTCTTAGCTATATAACATATAAAATATAGATATACACGCTTAAATGTGTGTACACATTTATCTGTATGTAGGAACATAGATTCACCGGATCTTCATCGTCTTGCCACGTTGTCCCTCCTTTCTCCACACATTAAACCACATGGACACGAATGTTGAGCCGCCGTGGGCTCTGCTTCGCCACAGACTCTTATTTATGCCCTCGTGACATGCGATTCCTCGTCTGCTGTGGGCCACCTTTTCTCGCGATCTTTACGTATAGCGCGCCAAGTATCGTCGCTACATGTGCTCCAAATGATTCCACTGTGTTCCCTTGCATTAGACATTCACTTCGTTTCTTGTCAAGTCCGCCACAAAACGCTCTGATCTTTTAACCAAAACGACGTTGAAGTGTGAGTGCGACCTCGAAGGAATCGAGTTACATTTTCCAAGGCATGGATAATCGTTTATAAATTGAGGCTATCGAAACATTGTAATTTTCCATCCACTACCTCGACGTTCTCGAGGCATCGCAGACTGGACCCAACTTTCTCATTGACTGGTGTTAGTTACAGTCATTTATTTACCAACCATCTTTATCGTGGGCCCATAAAATATCTAGACGAATGTTATTTGTACATAATAAAATTTAATAGAAAAAAAAAATCTCCCTCTGCACGATGCTCGTTGCTTTCTCTTCATTTCCACACAAACTATACTTCATCGATTCAGTCCTCCCATCGCGTCTATTCTACCCAATCGACTAATATATTTCATCCGACGTCTATCGATATGTCGAACAATTAATTACACTGAATTAATCGTTGGCAAGCCCATAACGATAGATCATATTAACACACAAACACGAATGAAAACAATTACCATTGAGCTTTTGTTCGATACATACACCGTCACGTTTTAATTAATGAGATAAATTAAATGTTTGACGATTGAAGGATTATCGAGTTGCCGACAGATTTCATTGAGAATAAAGGCCAACGGGAAATTTGGAGATTAAATAATTTTATTCGTCCTGTCCCTCGGATTAAATGAGAAACCAGTAACTGATTCCCTGAAACAAAAGGCAGTCCCTCCGAGAATTCAACGAGTCAGTTCTGCCTTTTCAGTTCCTGGCTCTCGGTGCTTCCGGTTATGTGTGTATACGTACACTTTCCTGCCATAATGCATGAAGGCATATAATAGAAGAAAGGAGCACCCGTTGAGGCTAACTGGCACTTTTCATAATGAACTAATATTTGTCCTGTCCGATGAGAGGAACGGAGCTCGTGTGTACGACCATCGAGCTCATTCCATGGACGAGCAAAAGACAGCGCATGCAGTCAAACGAGTGAGTGAATGGGGAAATTTCGAGGACGTTTGTGTACTATACGATAAATATATATGTAGAAATACTTGTATTTATTCAAACGTACACATGTATGGGATCCCACGTAAGTGGGCGTTCTGACTCCCGTAGATATAGAAAACTTACTGTACAGATGAGTAACGTACGTAGGTGCGTATATACTAACTTGGTCGCGTGTTATCAGAGACCCTTCCGCAAATACGCGTTTGCCCCCGGGGCCACCGATCCCACGACCCCGGTTCAAGCGATTCCTCCCTCCTGGGCTGCGCATACGTGCACGTACGTTTAGTTTTACTACGTGTCCGGTATCGTACCATGTCTATATATGAGGTTCCGATGATAACTATATGCCGCGAGTACAATGTTGATATGCGCGAGAATTATCGATGCTGCACCTTTTTTCTTTTTAGAGATTTTTTCACGACATATGCGTTTGCCCTTGAAACGAAATCCGAGTTCGGACTAAACTTGCAACTGTTTCGTTCGGAAAAATTGATACAGAAAATTCGTGGCATAATGACGAGTCAAGAGATTTCAGTTCACGATTAACAGGAAATCGCTTTTTCTTTAGATTCTCGTTTTTCTCTGCTGAATCTGATGAAAAATGATTCTCAAATATTTCGGTCGGCACGAGCTTAGTCCGCGGAAATCTCATTTTCCGCCCTCATTCGTAACTTGTTTCTCGTGCTACTGACAGCTCGAGCTTCACGCCTATTTTTTCCTCTCTTACGAAAATAAAGCGTACAAGTTTTCGATGACAAACGAGCTGAAAAATGTTTCGGGGTCGCGTGGGTCACTCGACGTGAGAATAATCGTTTTTCAATTGAAATTCAATAGCAACGGAGGCACTCGAGAGCCTCCAACTCCTGCTGGATCAACTCAGTCAACAGAGGAGAAAATATACTGCTGTTTAAGTGTGAAGATTTCTACTGGGGACTTTATTCTCTTAACTTCTCATGTTTGACCATCTTTCGCCCTTTCTCTTTCTCTTTCTCTGTCTCTCCTTCTCTGGACCATCTATCACGATTGTAAAGATGTTTTTGACACCCAAGACATACCTCGAGAATCATGCGATTTGGGGCAGAGCGAGAGGTTGAAAAAGTGTGCCTAAGAAGTTGGTTTATAGCGACATCTATAAACTGGCTGACCTGGATAAAAATACGAGTTTGCCTATTCGCACCGATCGAAGTGCCTGAATCATTTTTTTAGGGGATGCTGCGGTTTAAATTTAAAAGTATTTAAATAATATTCCTCTTGAAGAATTTTTAACGTTTTCGTTGGCTCTTTCTCAGGAGTATCACATCTGCGTTTGTTTATATACATACATAAATAGCATTTGGTATAGATATAGAAAGATCGAGACTGCTATGCAGGCATAAATCGTGGAAAATACGTTCGGGAGAGGATCGCAACTCGCACATGAGAGATTTCATGGAGAATCTACAATTCTAAAGCTTTCCATAAAACACTCGACAAAACGCTTGGCCTGCACTTTTCAAGAGCTACACCCGCCGCGCTCGCTAACATGTAACCCCCCCACCTATATCTTCCTCTTGCACACTCCCCAGCCTCATGGACCACTGTTCTCGCGTTCTCTCCATCGCTCATTCCTGTCTCTCTCTTTCTATCCATCTTTTTTCCTTTCTTTCGTTCTTTCATTCCCTCGCACTTCGTGATCTCGTATTCCACACTCTCTTCGCTCCCTAACCGTACAAAGCAGTAAAGGCAGTCGTTGATTTTGTTGAAATATGTAAAACTGCTCCGTAACTTCTTCAGTTTACATAGACTGGAGATTCCGGCCGAATATCGAGGAGATAAGCCAATTTCGATGTCGTATTGAACCACAGCCTTTCGATTAATTGGACGTGACGACTGGCCAACAATAATTTACTCCGTAACTTTTGATTTGATGAGGAATTTGAAAAGAGAATGCAAGAGAATTCCATCGTTTTCTTTTCTCTTCGCACGTTCTCATATTTTTTCGATTTTTTTTTCGTTTTCTTTCTCTCATTCGCCTTCGGAGCTCAAAGTACATGCATTTAATGTGGCTCGCTTGTACATATAGTTCGAACCCTGAAGGAGGCATGCTTTACGAAGAGTTAACTTTTTCCATGTTGCACGATTCTGGCTCGTTTACTGAACAAACAAGCGATGATAAAAGTACACGTTTGAGGCTTGTGGAGATATGGCACACAGCGAGAAGAGTACATCTGGAAGTAAGGATCATCAGTCATGGCCCATCTGTGGCGGTTTTGGGCTGACGCAAGGCTTGCAGAGCTTCTCGATTGCCTCTGACATTCCCTCTTTTTTTTTCTTGTTCCCTCGATTCGTCTTAGTATGCAACGGAAAGAGTGTTGCTCCGGTGATACCTAAAAACCATTTGTCATCGCTGTAACTTAAATATGTTTTTTTTTTCTCACTCCCACTGGAACGAGAAAATGAGGAGCAAGGCAGGAGCAGAGTTGAACATGGCTCAAATATCGTAGTCATAAAAGTGTGGCTACTGTGATAATGCATTTATTTTTGGCTGTTTTATTGCCGACGACAGCAAAATAGATTTCATTACTTTTAGTTTTCATTAAATGAAGAAATTATTCATTAAAATTTCAATTCAAATTAAATTGTTGATTATTGTTGTGCATTTTTTTTTTCGTCAATATTCAAAAACGGCTGGAAGTTCGAACTATAATTCGAATCGGTCGAACCAATTATTTTCGTTGATGGGAACAATGTCAAAGGCGATAATTGCAATTATGCAAATTTCATTGGAAATCATGTCATTTTAAGTTTTAAACCACTCAAACTTGATATTTTCGTTAATCAAGACATCCTCGACAAATGCGGAACGTTAAGCTCATATTTCCGAACGAATTGATCGTAAAATGGTATATTGAAGAAATTAGTATGGCCTTGGTTTGGTACGAGTGAAATTTCGTCAAACACGCGTCAGTGAATCGACGCTTTATTTGGCTTAGCTTCCGAAAGCAGGTGCATTATTCGAGCAGGGAATATATAGTTTACGACAGTTTTATTGCCGGCCCCCGGTGTTCAGCGGTCGTATTTAACGTTTTATCCTGCCGCCGACTCGCACACATCTCTCCCATCATTTCGCGTTTTCCATTCCATACGAGCACTTTTTAGCCTGTCCTCTCCGCTCTGCAAAGGGTAAGGATTTTATTTTAACTACGAGGAAAGGGTTGACCACTTCGTACTCACCGTTGTCTCTTTCTCTCTGTCCCTCTCTCTCTCTCTCTCTCTCTCTCTTATAGACTCGCGCGCCTCCAATCGTTTCATAAAAGTCGTCTGGCACATTTGTTTTACTATATTATTGCCCACGGACAGACGATAACACAGCTTTCGAACCCGTTTTTGAATATTATTTTATTATCGTCTATACGAGCGAGTCTGCGACGCGCAGAACGAGCCGGATTATGAGAGAATTCTTCTCGCGTCTTTTTTACACTTAGCAGAAAGTTAAAGAGAGTGAGAGAAGGCGAGAGACTGGAGAGACAGAAAGGAAGAGCAATTTAACGAGAACTACATAAGGCCTTCTGCTTTCCAGAGTCATTCATATTCGAGATTATAGAGACGTATTCTGATTTATTTTTTTTCGTCCTTGTAGCAAATTGTTCGCCAACTTATAACATTTATGAGAATACCGGTATAATAAAACGTTCCAATTGGCTCGCGGTGTTGGAAGTAATGTTATAATAATTTAAATAATGTTGATTCGATATGAAAACTTGGAGGGATGGCGGAGGACGGAAGCGCAGTAAAGATTACGTTTTAATCGAGCTGTAAGAAAGCATTCGAATCACGAAAAAGTAGGTCATTAAATTCAAGTCAAATTTAAACCAATTACACTTACATTATTCCGATCAAAATGAAATTTATTCAAATTCGATAAATCCATTTTTGGCATGGCGAAACATGTCGAGATCTCAAATAAAAAAGCCTCACACTCCGAGAGAAAATCGTGCTCGTTGGATTGCCGTCCCTCGAAACGTTTTGTCTGTAAGTAACTCGATCGTCGTCTACGTCGTAGTACAGAAGTCGCAGCTGGCACCATCGCAAAAATTACGAGGTGTGCCGCACAGCATCGCGAGAGGAGTGTTCACACAACGTTTTCTCCGCGCGCATATCAAGTCCGTTGACAAATGACGAAGGCAACTTTTATTATTTTAGATGTGGCCCATCAGCGATCGCGAGAGCTGCTTCCCTCACCCCCGACGATTTTTCTTCTCTTCCCTCGACTATGTCTTACATATTTTTTCCTGCAGTCTATGCTGGAAAATAAGAAAAAAAATTTGCAACTCTGAGGAGGAGGTGGAGGGGCCAAGAGAATGTCGTGGCTGGTGCTCTTCGCAGGGGTCGTTTTAGCCTTTGACAAATGGCTTTTGATTTTATTGTACGAGCTCCTTCGTCGAGGTACTCTGAGAAAAGCTGTCAGTATAAAAGTTAAGAATCCGTGCAATTGTTTATACCAGCACTAACGTCAATTTGTAATAATATTTTCTTTCACGTCAATCTCATTCCATCGTCAATTTTTCGAACCACCATTCTCCTAATTTCAAGTCAAATGAAAAATAAATAAAAATTCGAAAAATTCAAAGTTTTCCAAAATAAAGTTCGCCCTTCCACACGATTTAACGAAAAAACAAAAAACTCTTTTTTACGCCCCCGCAATAGGGGTGGTGTCGGAAATTGGTATTATTCCCAATCACCCTTCCACCTCGAGGCACTCAGGACACACACGTTACGAGTTTTACAAGCGAGGAAAAATTGAGAGAAAAGAAAGCGGGGGCGGGTGGGAGAAAAAAGCCTAGTGCTTTCTGATAAAGAAAAATATTGCGTGGCCAATATGCGACCCTTATATTCAAAGTCAGTCTGTCGTTTCTGTTGGAGCCGGGAAAAAGATCTTTTACTTTGCTTTCTCTCTCTCTTTCTCTCTCCCCCCCCCCCCCGCCCCTCTCGCCCGATCTTTCTTCTACTCTCTATGCAAACGAAGGATCGTTACGGTTATACATGTTATCCGCCCCGAGGTATTATACGTAACTATATGTATTATATATAATGCAGTACTCATAGCGTAACGCGAATAACACACACGCACACGTTGATTCGGCGTGAGAGAGGATTGATCGAGCGCTTCTCAATTTCCAAACTCCTCCCCCTTTTGCAACCACCCCCTCTTATAAACGGCACCTACCCTCGCGTTATTTAACCCCCTCGAGCATCTCGAGCATTTTCTCAACCCCTACGAGGAAATTGGATGTGCTTTTCTGAGTACCCAACGAATCATAGTCCGTACACAACTCATTCTTTCTTTCTCTGTTTCTCCGCGTGCTTATATATCGATTATCGTCTCAAGAAAAAATACCTAATTCACGACCCTTTGCTCCCTTCGCTCGCTCAAAATTTTCCTTATTTGTCAGCATTCTTCTATATGTACTCTTGAATCTTTTGCCACATCAGTTAATCTCAAGAGCTTTCTCTACTCCAGCTAATGCACTTTTTCTTTCATCTTACCGAGCTTTTCACTCGCGACTTAACATTTTCAATCCGATCCATTCAACGATCACTCTATTGCCCCGATTTTTTTCAACCCCGAGAAAATTCTTCGAGAGTTGTCGAACGATCAATCTTTCAAATTTTCAATTGAAATAAAAAAATTATCGTTATTATCGCCGACCTTTGGAATGTTATAATTAATCCCAGTTATTGACACGACGCAAAGTCGTGCAGTGAACATTATTCCATATTTTATTTCTCTGAGTTGACGCTCGAAAAAAAATATTTTCACGAGCTCAGTATGAGCAAAAGCGAAAATCAGTTACAAACTGATAGGAAGCCTTTGGAATGTTTCAATTGATCCCAGTTATTGACGCAACGCCAAGTCGTGGAGTCAACATTATTTTTCTCTGAATTACCGCTCGATAAAAAAAAATATATATATATCGTCGCGAGCTTATTCTGCGGAACAGCAAAAATCGGTTACAAGCTTGATATTCGATCAGGCTTTTTCTAGCCATGAAAGACTTATCATGAAAAGCGACAAAAGAGAAAACCGAAGCCCTGGAGTATGTAAAAATGAAAGGTTTATCGAATGCCGGAGCTATTCTGCGTTTGACGTCGTAAATGCAGCGTTGAACGACGGTNNGTTCAATGTTGGTATCCGAAATGTTGCAGACAAAGGCTCATGGTTATACGCGTATTAATAAAGACATCCGTATGTACAAAAACGAGAGAAAGGGATGAGAGTTTGAACAGACCCCTTTTCGATAGAACGACTAATAATATATATGTCAACACATACATAGTTAGAGTGCCCTTCCCAAGCTCCTGGATCGCTAAATATTTCATTTCGTGTCCTTGTAAACGTTTAATTTCAGCTCAGGTATGCCTTCGTCAATTTTCTATACGTGCAGTTCATACACCAATGAAACAGGCGTAAAAGCCACGAGGGATATTCTGGGGAGAGCTTTGCCAGAGCTCGTTGCATGGGGAATCGACATTTTGACATTTCTCGAACTAGAGAATTCGCAGTTGTACCGATTCAACATTCCATTTCGATCATTCCGTATGTACAAAGCTCTTCTAAGAAGAATAGTACATAGAGCTCGTTTGATCTTCAGATAAATAACTGTAACTCCGAATCTTCAAAGATCCATATATATTAAATTTTCAATTTTAACAAAGCGCTTCATAAAAGATACTGCGATTTGAGAGATGAGAAGGGAATAACGCGTCTGCGTGTGTGTGTGTGTGTGTGTGTGTGTGTGTGGCTGGAAAAAGAAAAAAAAGGGGGCTCGTCGATCGGTCGAGCTCGTATTGTTCAGGAGCTTCATTTCCTTTTCTCGTTCCTTCCATCTTGGTTATATACGTTTGTGATTTAATACACGAGACCGCACTATTGTTGAGACCACCCCCTCCCCTTCCTCCTTTTTTTTCTCTCCCCGGAGTCCGCTCTCAGCCACGCACCGTAATACGTAACTCAAAGTTAGATCTTGGCTTTCAGTCTCCTCATCGTTATCTGTACGTCATTTGAATGGGGTTTAATGTTACTCCGGTCCGAAAAAGTTGTCGTTAAATCCCAGGAAAATGTTGAGTCCTATCGAGAAAAAAAGCACGATCTTTGGGCACGTTTCTGAAAAAATTAACATTGTAAACTCACAAAACGTTGGCCATAGCTCGCTGACGCACTTATGAGTTAACGATTTCGGGAAGAGAGAAAACGTAACGATGCGATGCTATTCGTGGTTTCTTCGGGTTTTTGTTCACGTGCGTAGAATATTAAATTCACGCGGAATTTGGTAAGTTTTCAAGGGAAAACATTATTATATGGTTGAACGGTGGGTGGTACTCGCGACGTGATATACTAGCCAAGTTTGAGGCAAGGAACTCGCTGGGATCCTCTGCCACAAGTTCCATCCCCGTTGTCTTTCTCTGTCTTTGAAAATCTTTTCGCTCGTTGCCGAGCTATAAAATACGCGTATACATCTAGATAGATATAGTTTGCGCTCTTTTACTCACGTTCTCTCGTTTCGGCATAGCTTAGAGGGCAGCAATCTTTTATTATTAGCGCAGGGCTTTGCCAGACAATGAAACGAAAGGAAAGGAATATGATATTGTAGAGCTACGAAGTATCTCTATCTTGCTCATTCTCTGATGCCTACTTCGTTCTCTTTGCTCTCGTAGCAGAGAAGCGCTGCATACGAAAAGGGAAGCTATTGTCGGTCTCTTTGAATTTTAAAGTCAACGATCGATACAACTCGTGAGGGGGTGGATGCGCCTTTAGCCATGTATTCCGCATCTCTCCCTTCGGCCTTTTACACCGCATTGGAGCATCGGCGTTGTAGCAGTAGCGATACAGCATCACCCTCGCTCTCACGTTCTCTATGCTCCGTCACCCATACTCCCCGATATACATACATATGATGCTGAGCTCTCTTCCCTTCTACCTTCACTGTTTATTTGGGATCTCGCGGCTTCGTCATACGGACACGAGGTCCGACACTCTCTGTGCCACGTTTACGCTGGTTTATATCCTTTTATCCTTTCCATCACTCTTTCAAATCCTCAACAATGTGTGTGCCAATTTTTTTTTCTTCAAAAAAGAAAAAAGCTTCATTTTTTATTAAAATTTAAAATCAGCTCCGCTTTCCATTGTTAAAATGCGTTCAACATTTTTTTTCGGACGCAATGCTTTTGGTATTGCTCAGTCTTTTATTATAAGCGGTTTCCGCGCTGTTCCACTTGAAAATGGAAAGAAATTTAATCGGACAAAAATTGAATAAAATAAAAATGTCGAGCCGTCCTGATGGTTTAGTGACGGGTTCGTTTGCTGATCCATCGAATGTCCGGCTCACTGGTCACTTCGAGTGGACATCGTTCGTGTATCCTGGCACCCGTGAAATCATTTCTCCGATCTCCCGCAGGCATTTTCTACGTAGGAAATCGTTTACCCTCTCGTATTTAGTTAAATTTCAAACCATTTCTCGTTCTATACACAAGCTCCCTTCGATACATATATTAAGAGACATATACATTTTTCTCGTAGGCGCGAGAACGCGGGAGGAGCGAGTGAGAAATGCTCTTTGGTGGCAGCAGTTGAACGCGGAGTTGATACGGCACGAAGAGCGGAAACCATCACCAAATTGTCGCGCCCCTAATGATAAATTGCGCCCTCGGCCTGGCATCACAGCCTCCAAGCCGAGGGACGTGCCGCTCGTCTGTCTCACAGAGAACGAGGAATCCACCAGAGAAACGATCTCTCCTCGCCGCTACTATATAACGGGGAATCAAATTGCAATTTGTTATTTGTAATTCCGAGTGTCGCTTAATATACTCACTTTCGCTTTCTCCCGCGAGACAAACTATATAAATACATACGTGCAATTCAATGCCAAAGTTCTCATCAGCATGGAAAGTGAAAAAAATATTTTTCCAAAGGACCGCAAAATATTTTACTTGTAAAATGAAATTTATCGGTAAAATATTTAACTGATCGATTTTCGATAGTTCGCGGTCGCGATTTCATCAAAAAATTATGATACAGAATCGATGACAAATTTTTTCTCGGAAATAATTAATTCGTCAATTATCACTCGATAATTAAAGAAAAAAGAAACCTGCAATATTTTTTTTCCTTTATGGAGTAAATTTGTTGTGCGTTTAAATTGAGTTTCCGGTTCGTCCAGATTTTACCGACTCCCCCATACACAGGCGTCGAGGCCCCCTGTCTCTTCGTAAAATACTTTTGCTCGCTCGAGATAGAAATTAACCGGAGCTTGATGAGAGGGACAAGCTCGAAACGAACGCGAATGAGAAAAGATGAGACGACCACATGAAGAGAAACAACGCAAAAGGAGAAACGAAACGCAAACGAATGGACTCTCAGTCTGTCGCGCGAACATCTCCCCTCCCCTCCTACGGCCCCTTCCAAAATTCAGCCGTGCCAGCTCAAATGCCGTGGGGACGAAGGGGTCGCGTGCGCGCGAGACAAACGTTAAAAGCCTGGCGAATGCGATGCGGACGTTTTATTTCATTAATTCATGTTATATATAGTGTGCATTCATACATATGCGTGGGTGGGCCAGTCGAGGAGCAACGAAACTGTATTTTTAAGTGGTCAATGTTTCGGGATACCTTCTGGCTCTTTAACGTATAGAAATTGACTCGAGGCTATGAGAAAAGTTAAAAAGAATATAAAAATGAGAAATTTTGGTGAAAACAAAAATTCATCTTAATTTTAAAAAATAATGAGAATTTTTAGGAATTTTTTTTTTGGATTCAATGAAAAATGAATTTTTCGCTTTATAGGCAGAGATGTGACAAAAATTGAAAAAAATTGAAAAGAGGGGAGCGAAGATGCGAGAGGTTTGGAGAGCATCTCGTTGTATTCGATTTCGACTATTCAATTTTCCAGAAAAATAGCACTTTGTCTGGATCACGTCGGATCGAGAGAAAGATTCAAGGACTACGAAAGCTGAAGAGAGAAAAAGCGAAAGTTGGAACGATTCTTTCATATTCCCTTGCGTCACCAAATATTATCGGAGAATTCGTAGCTTTTTGCTTTTTCTCTGACGATCGGTCGTTCCCGTGTCTCGGAAAAGGGTGTGTGCGTTTGCAAGGGGTGAGAAAGCGACATCACGTTTGTTGAGAGAAGAAAAAAAGAATAAGTTCGATCAGTCAGAGGGTGGCAGTTACCGGTACGGTTATGGCTTTCGGAAGCTTCCTCGGATCCTATTCTTGCGCAAACCCGATAAGAGGCTCGTGCTCCTCTTTTTTACCATTCAATATATATCTAGAAAATTTCGGGTCTCTTAGAGGGGTTGTTTTTCCATGTATTCGTTATTGTGTATTTTACTGCGCACGATTTTTGCACTTTCCTTCAAAAAAAAAAAGATAAAACGTAAAAAAGTGTCGCGTGTAAAACAAAAACTGTAAATTCGTTTATTATTCATTATTAATTAAAAAAAAAAAACAAGATTACATAATCCACAATTCAAAAAAACGATCCAATTATCAAAAAACGAAATTCTGGGGGGACAGTAAATTCGTATTTTTTTTTGTCTCTCGTATACAAAATACGCAAGTGACATGTTTTTTTTCTTCGATTCTTTTCCGTCACGTGTCTTGGACGATCGAATTTGATGCTGACTACAACCTGCTTAAGCAAGAAGGGTTGAGAGTTTTTTGGGAGCCAATATGAAAACAGAATGTAAGAAGGGTGCGTGTGCACGGACGATCGAGTGGGCATATTTTTCTTCAATCTGCACTCGCAACAGTATCGAGGCTTGTATTCATCGAAGGGTGTAAAAGCAAGAGCTTGGCGAAGAAGGATACAATCGAGGGTTAAAGGGCTTGGCGAGGGTTTATTTGCGTTTTGCCTGGCGGCTGATCATTCAGGCGTCAATTCTCGTTCGGATAGAATTAGAAAGAGAACGAATTCACGAGAGAGAGAGAGAGAGAGAGAGAGAGAGAGAGAGAGAGAGAGAGCAAAGCAGACAGATCGAAGTTGCGGAGGAGAGACTTATCGCGATTTTTTGTTGTTGTATACGGAACCGTAACGTACGGAAACCCGTGACTTGGACGATTCCCCTCAGATATTCAAAACCCAACCAGTACCAACAATCCCCTTACGGCCCTAGGGCCACATAACCAAAAGGGGTAAAACGCAATGGAATTATTCATGCTACGGATGCATACCAAGAGCACAACTGTTCTATTTCTATATTCTCAACTCCAAGCTGTCTCACGAAAATATTGTATTGATCACTCCGTTTTTCTTTAACTGCAAAAACCGACCAAAAGCTATAATTCTCAGTAAATAACTTTTAATAAGAACGAGAATGTTTGTTTTATTATCGTATCACAAAAAAAATGGTGACGAGCCTGAAAATGAAATAAAAATGAGTAATCAAGCGACTGCTCGGTATTATTTTGCAGTCGAAAAGTCCTGGCCCTTTTCCCAACCACCACACAGTGTCTCTCGAGTGTGCCAGAAGAATCGAAAAAAAAGTTTGAAGGAAAAGCCACGAGAATGGAAAGGCCAAAGAGGCGTCGTAGAGAAACGTCACAGGGGAACGTTGGATCGGGTCTGAAAAAATGTGAACTACCATAGTCACAGCCGGAGAGATATAGAATCAACCAAAAATCCCCCACAGATCAAGAGAGAGAGAGAGAGAGAGAGAGAGAGCATCTATAGTGGAACCGCGATAAGCCGAGCAATATTTCCCCTTGCGCTCGCACTCGATGGCGGAGACGACGTCCCGTAACGACCATCGATAGGCCCTTAATCGAATGATCGCCGAGATTTTTTCTCTCGTTTGCTTCGCACTCACCACAATGCTGGAAAGTGATTTTTATTTTATTCTGATTTATACTTTTAGCAAACGCGTGAGTCTTGGTAGAAATATTTGGGGATGCGAAGTGACGATTTTTTCTCGCTTCCACCCCTTGCCCATAACTACACTATACAAACGTACGTGTATCCGCGTCTAAAGGCGGTGGGAAAATGTTTTCCCGGCTTCTTCTTTCACCCACCCTCGTTCATGGACTCGCATCGATCGCTAACAACCAAAAAGACGTAACAGCCGGTGGTTTTCTTAGAGAAATGTAGTGCCTTCGGTCGTTTTACGTTCAAATAATCGATATGTACATCAAGCCGGAGAAAAAAAGAAACGAACACTCACACAATCGTCCGGAGCAGCGAGGGGTTGATTTTACTCTCGTTCATCTCGTTCACGGGACCGTCCATGTGTGCACGAAGGGACCGGGAGTTAGCTGTTCTATACGCCATTGCTCCGTTCCACGGCGTTATCTCTCCGTAACGCGTTTCCAGGCATATGCCACGTCAGGCTGGTGTGCGGCTGCACTTGCGGACAGGGCATGGGGTTGAGAATGCGCGGGAGTTGGACAGAGAGCAAGAGAAGGCGAGAAAGTGGCGCAGAAACGATAAAACGACGAGAAAGCGAGAGAGAGAGAGAGAGGGGGGAGAGAAAAAGTAAGAGGGGTGAGAGCTCATAATTTTCAGATTTATGTACAAATGTTTCTCTCTCCAGCGAACATATACTGTAGCGGTGACACCCGGTAGGGGATGGTTTTATAGATTTTTATCGTAAACTTTCGCGGAATTGAAAAATGCTTTTTGCGAAAGGCACGCGTTTATATGCGTGCTATATATATGGGACACGTATTCGGGAGCTTCTTCCATGGGGTTGAACGTATAGATTGAGGGCTCAGGCGGACGGACGGACCATAGAGGGTAGTTGTGTCGCGTCTGATGCTCTTCCAAGTTATTCTACGGCGAGAAAGCTCGTATGTGCGGTTTATATAGACAAAAGCGTGTGTATACATCCCTCGCGATCTATTATCTACCGGGAGCGATCGTACACCGGGCGCGGGTTATAACCTCTTATCCCTTGGATCTCCGAGCGACTGCTAGGGATACTCTCTTGCATAGCATCCACAGAGCACTCGCTGTGTTTCATAATTCAAACCCTTTCTAGCCGTTTGCAGACTTAATGCCTAGACCATTCCCTCGTAATGCTCTTGGACGGCTGATGCTCGTCTCAGAATATACTGTGCATTAGTGCTCGCGGTATAACAACAGTTTTCAAGCATATGGCACGGAAATACATCGCTCCGATGCGGCGAGCTGTACGAGATGACCTCTCGACGGGTTGCTTACGAAAAAGTCATTGCCTCAAAATTCCTTTTCAATCAATGGGCGCCTTTTTGCCTTAGAGACCGACCGCTTCGTTTCTCACATTGATAGTCGCTACAAAATTCACGAACCCTTTGTAATCGCACATTTATACGATGATCAGCCTTGCTCAGGATCAAACTATAATGGAAGAATGGTTAGTCGGGCGCTCGGCTATTTAACAGCCACCCAAAGTCGTTCCCCGTCGCACTAACCTGGCGTGTTATCTCCCGAGGCGAATCAGCATTGTCCTCCTTAGCTCGTACTCTCCTGTATCTTTCACGCCATGCATGCCCCTTCCTAACAGCCAATGTTACGTTTATACGGTAAGAGAACCGTATTCCATTCGACCTCTCCGGGCAGGGGTCGTATGTTCTTACACATTCCTCTCTCTCTCTCTCTTACCTTACTCCTATTTGCTATCTGAACACCCTCCGAGCAACGGGCCCCGGAAAACAATTTAGCTCAATCAACATCTCGCCCGAGCCTTTGAAATGGCTGTCGCCTAATTAAACCACGGTTTTCTGCCTCCTGTCCTTTTCACTGCTTCTTCCAACTATGATTATGTTAAGTCTATGGGGTTAAAACTCTCCTCATCGCGTCTCAACGCTTGCTTAATCCAACTGCTCTACATCTCCTTCCCAGTCGCTCAGTTAACGGCCTCGCCTAAAGAACCTTACGAACTCATTGATTGCCTCCATCCCGAGCACTTCCTCCAAATACTTCCAACTTTTCGATCACTTTTATACGAAACTGGAATCAAATAATGGTCTTCTATTTGGTTGCGTTACATTTTTAGGGCTTGGACCATTTTTGGATCGAAATACCACGAGAATTATCCTTTGACCTAATTTTTCACACACATATCCAGCGATTGCTATTCCCAGTAACTTATTCCACCAATGGATCGACCTAAGGTGAATTGTCACGACATGGAACTAATTCCCTGTTCATGGGGTTCATGGGAATTTATTTTGGAGTTATATTAAATAATTACTTGCAGATCCCGATATTGAAACGTCGTCAGACTCTCACTCGATGTTGCTGCTGCTGTGACTGCACATAATTCTGTATTACGAAATTGAATGAATATGCGTTCATGTATTGATTCTTGAATATCATCCTCGAGGGTGATTTTATAAGTTGAAGCGTGATGCCGGAAAGGGTGGAGAGCGATGCGTAACAGATAGGAAGGGGGTAAAACGTTTCAAGCATTGTGCTGCGTTATCTCTCACGATTTTTATATCTGTATCATGACTGGTCGAACTATTTTCCCCTTTTTGCTTCTTATATTTATTTTACGTATTCGATTATTCAGCATAATTGAATGCTCTCGTTTTAATATTGAGAACGTAAGGTGATGATCATTTATTTTCTACGCTTTTTTTCCATCTCGCGTTATTCATTCGCATGCACGCAGGAAGTGTTTTGATCGAGGCCAAAATTCATTCATTCGCTGCGTGACTTTCCATCTCTCGCTCATCCTTGCTGGGTGAAGTAATACTCAGAATTCGAGACTTTACGATTTGGATACCGCGGCGAAAAAACTCGGGCAGGGGCTCGAACCCAAGCGCTGAAAACATATCGAAAAAACGATTGGAGAGAACACGAAACGCGTTTGTAACGTACACCAAATTAATCTCAATCGCCTCTCGCTACGAGTATCATTCTCTCGCCATCTCGCTCTTTTTCGCGCCTCAGCATCATTTATCAAATCTTGTTATGAGATAGTGGAGCTGAGAGAGAAGAAATGGGGGAGAATACATCGCGGATTGATATGAAGTTAGCAACGGTAGCCTGCGAATGATTGTGTCGTGACTGCTGCTGAGATCTATTAGTCATATTGAGAGGCGAGCTCTGCGAGGGCTTCGAATATATGTATATTTATCTTTGTATATAGTAAATAGTCGGGGCTAACGCGTAATTCGAGGGACAGAGTGAGGAAGCTTTTCATGAATGTTGGCGTGAGCCACCGCGGAGAACCCCTGAGGAGAGCAATGCCATACCGGTTCAGTTGTCGGAACCACAGGTGGTCTTTGTTGTGCGATACGATTATACAAATGCTACACATCACTTTCAGGCTTGCAATAAGCATCGGTTCATGATGCTATCGTGTGATATTAATGTCTATGACAGTGCATGTTGATTCGTTGTTGATCGAAATCTCAAACGTTTAAACGTTCGGCGGGATCGAATTGGTTATCGCTGTTGGCGAATTGCACGATGCTTGCTTGGGAAGCCTAAAGAAATCGTTGTGTTTGATAGAGGTCATACATTCTATTTGCATTAACGATTGTTAGGCTGTAATTTGTGAAGCGGCCCAGCTAAACTTCTTATTCCTTCCGACTTATCGACGTCCGATGGAATGTTAGGCATCCACTGATTGAATCTTCTGACCCTTCGAGACGTGCTCTCTTACGGAGCTGCTCAAGTTTGCACGCCGCACGAGAAGCCGAGAACACAAGAGGACGAGATCAGAAACAGAATAGAGGAGCCTTCTGGTTTGATAAATGTTTCTTGGCCGTGCAGACGCGATGTGTTTGATAATATTTGTAAGGATCGGACGAACTCGTCGGAGAACGGGTGCACCGCTTTCGTTGATCGTAGTCAATCTCGGGTGGGCATTTTGCCTTTCCCCAATGTACTTCCCGGCAACGATCTTCGAATCCGGACTCGATCCTCGTAATTCGATTTCCTCCGAGAGCCTCGATTCATCTTACGCGTTTCTCTGTTTTCTCCTCTGTTTCGCTCTCTTTATTCTTGTACAACGGAAAGTTCGTTCATGCCGACATGCTGCGGATAAAATGAGGAAGCGACTCTGTAGATAGACTCCCACACCCTTGTCTCTTTGCCGCGTCTATTCCCCGAGTATTATTCCCTTCATCCAGATAATTTATCACTTGGCATTCTTGCTGTTGCCATATTTCGAGCTCGCGCGTTGCGAATTTCCCCGAGTCATTCTACGGTCCCCCACTCACATGGTTCGCGCTTTGTCTTCTTCGTGCTCTTTCCTGCTTCTATGCTTTTGCTTTCTTTGCTTCCTTGAGCGTATTCCCTCATCCTTACATCTCGAAATTCTCTCAGTGGCTACTGTGTACCTCTCGAATGGCGAGAGTAACCCGATAGCCATTCCGCCAACTTGAACTTTTCGTCTCTTTCTCTCCATCTTCTCGTAATTATTGGCACAACGTTACAGCCTCCCATCGCGAACGTGAAAAGGGTTGGAGGCAGGATGCTGGGTACTTCAAGGGTTCCTGGATGTTCAGGATCCTCTAGTGTCTCTTGCATAACGAAAAGCCCGACTAACAGTGTAAAAGACACCCCCCTTTTCGCTTCGGATGTCACTGTGCCCACCTTCTGCTTGAGGGTGCAACTTTTCAACGTTCTGCTCTTGTTTCTTCGTCTTTATATTTCTCGCTACTGGGCCTTACTTTGGATCATATTACAGGTCCTTTGCTCAGCATGTTTAATATTCTTTCTCGTCATCCTTACCGTCCGTTATAATTTGTCGGCGCGTTATAATTTTTTCTGAAATCGGAATCTTGCTACAAAATGACGAGCGCGA
The DNA here is from genome assembly GCA_030522525.1 of Campopleginae sp. 14b. Lineage (NCBI taxonomy): Eukaryota > Metazoa > Arthropoda > Insecta > Hymenoptera > Ichneumonidae > Campopleginae sp. 14b. Next base: position 108,089 of record JAPYYS010000144.1, read on the forward strand.
TCTCCCAAGCGCGGTTTTTTTCCATTTTTGTTGTTTTCATTGTAATCGCTGTAACAGAATGTCTCTACAACTTTTTTTTTCCTTTTTTTTTTACACTGCTCAGACCACTGTCTAGCGGGGGTCGTGCTTTCTAAAGCTTTTGCTCGGTATTTGCATCGAACCGACGAGGACAACGGAACGACGATGATGCAACAATATTCGTGTACGAATATGCAAGCATGTAAATCCGTACCTATCCCGACACCCTCTAGCGTTCGGCAAGCAGAGCGTACGAGAAGAGCGAATTTATTGGAAAAGCTTAGCCTGCTGTCGAACTCTACTGGACGAGGGACGCGGTTGGAAGGCATAACTCTCATACCGTAACCTCCACCTCCTCAATAACCACCCTCCAGTTTATCCTTTGTTCTCATCGAAATTACAATTGTTGTCATCATTATCGAGACTCGCTATGCTGACGATGCGCTCGTTTGATTCACAAAATCCGCGTTATCCTTTGTTCCAATCGATTTAAACTTTTAACACAACGTCCTGCCCGATTATATGTTTATGGGAAACCGACGGTGATGGATCGACAAAGATTTTTTCGATTCTACTGACAAATTGGTAGAATGTAATAAACGCACGTTAATTGGCTGCAAATCTTTGACGCTCAATGACATTCGGACCTGCTGCTTCACATCAATTTTTAAACCGAAGTCGAAATGCACACGCAAAAGCATGTTTTACATACACATTACGAAGTTTCTCCTCTTAACGAACTCCCGCTGGTTCAGCAGTCGGTTTTCGACATGCAGCGAACTCCCCATGGGGTCCCATCATTACCGAATCAAAATTGAAAGCCCGACCATACGCGAGCACACACATACCCAAAGATTTTCAAGAAACTTTTTGCTGGGACGAAAGGTGAATGAATGGAACGATGCTCTCGCTCGTTTGTTAGTTTCGTATATGCTAAGCGTGGGATAACCCACGACCTTTTTCACGTTTAACTCCGGCCCGCTCGAGTTTGAGACTCGGGAGATCAATTAGCTTCGGGAATGTATTAACTTTATCGGATTAAAGTTTCATCACTGCATGAGAATCGACTCCGAATGGCTTTGTTCTCGCCCAAGTGCGTTGAACACGAAGAAACAGAATAGTAAAGATTTAAAAAAAAACATCATTCTCCACACTAGCCATTGGAATGGCAATAAAATTAATTTACTGAACTTTTTTCTTCTTTTTTCCTGCGGAATGAATATTCATGTAATTAATTAATGAACGGTGTTCAAAATAAATCTGTAGTGAGGACATGAATTTATGAATTTCATTCGCGATAACGTTCATTTAGAATATCAACAATTTCATAAACTTGCGCGAATGGAATATTCAGTGTATATTAATTGGACCTGATAATTAGAGGATATATACAATTTTGTTGGGCCAGGGAATAATAACAATGAGTTCGACCCTCAGGTAATGAGATTCGTGACGTATTAATGCTCTTCTACTTTCGTCATACTACCGCGCCGCCGATACACCGTTCAATCTACAACCCCTTGTACATTGAAATGTATGCACATACATAGGCTTTGGATTGTGTGAAATAGTAATCGTGCATGGACGATCCCTCGGAGCGCACTCGACTTTTCGTGTAATTCGACTAATTGTGAAGTCAACAACTTGAAACTAAATTTACTTCCCGAGCATCACGAACGCATCCCGATAGCTTTTCTTTATCAAAATTACACGTCGGAAATAGGATCGATCGGGGTCCTGGAGACCCTGATCTTCAAAATTATTTCTAAGTCGATTTGCCCGTTTCTTCATCAGTTTTTCCAAAAAAAAAAAAAACCTATTCAGTGTCCCATGAATCATCAGAGACGTACTTGAAAGAATTATTATGAAGTTTGCTCAAAAATTGTGAAATTTGACGAACAAGATGAACGGGTCAATTTCGAACATAAATTGAACCGATTGTTCACATTTTTTCGTATGAATTCAGTTACAATGAGAGAGGGGGGCGCAGGTATATACCAATGAGGAGCAAAATCAACGAGCAGGGAGTGTTTCGGACCGGGTTATGTGTGCGTATGTGTGTCTGTGTGTGCACGTTCATTCATGAAGCAAAGGGGCAGATAAACGAACAGAGATATACATCTTGCGTCTTAATCGACTCGTATTACCAATTAAAATTTAATTATCGCCGAAATTAAGTCTTCATGAAGGACGCGAGGTATCTTGCGATATTGAGATTCGAAGCCAACTGCTGTGTACAAGCTTTATGTTGATGCTCTGATCAACACTACGAGACTGAGACTGATCCGCGCTATCGAATCATAACAGGCGTTTTTTTCCTGTGGATCCAGAAATCTGCGGAATTTTGATCGTGTCGATAAAATTGGGCGTCGGTTCATTTCTTTTGGTTGATTTATTGATGCAAACTTCTGTAGGTTTTGGAAAATTTGTCGATCCACGAATAGATCCAAACTAAAAACTGTTGTATTCATTTTTATCAAGCAATGGCTCATTGAGTGTAATAGAAAAATGAAGGAATTTAAATGACTCATTTTCTTGTCCAAATATTTTTGTAATGGTGCAAACGCCAACCCCCAAAAACAAGACGATCGTATGAAATATAATCTCTATTTGCATGAATTATGTTTTCTCATTCTTTTATTTTCAATGTCTCTGGAGGGTTTTTTTTACATCAACATAACGACGACCACAGTGAGGCTTTCTTCTCGACCTTTCTTTCGACGCGATCCCTTATTCAGAACTGCCGTAAGTTATCGCTCGTAGACACTGTATCTCTCTTTTTCTCGGCTGTGGGATGCTTTGAAAGCATTTTCTCATTAAAAAATTAAGGCGCAGGCGAGAGCAGAGAGAGGGCTCGCGCGTTCGCAGCGAGACGTGTGTATACGTATATATTGTCGTGTATATAGAGGAGTTTGGAATGGGAGGGGGGGGGTCGAAAAGGCGCTTGTACAACCGAGAACGAATGGACGAGGGAGGGAATTCGCGAGAATATTCGCGATGTGGAAAATGTTCCGGAGGAGCTCGTACATTTTTGTGTATATACGTGCGGATGGGTGAGCGTCCGGAAAAGCGCGGAGTATTCGAGCTCGGCTTGGTAAGTGCTTTGCGGCTCCCAGATGCGCCCAATATTATGTTTAATGATATTAACTTCTTACTTAATGGTCCGCGGTTCGATTTCGAGGTGCGAACAAGCGAACCCTCGTACGAAAAAGTGAGGGAGAGAAAAAGCAAAAAATGAAGAGATAATTAATAATGAGAATAATGATAATGTTATGAATGGAGACGCGAGAGGCAAATTTTGAAAATGAAACTCGAAAGACTGGATATTCGAGAATCCTTGAGGAAAGTCACAAAGTTTAAAGGAGATCTCCATTTCTTCATATTAGCTAGTATCGAGTATTCTTATGAGTCGCGATCCCCTTTTTTTTCCACCCCATCGGAAACATTAGCCCCGAGCGAGGAAATGAGACGTCGAGCAAAAATAATGTACAGATTTAATGAAGCTATTCCGTAAAAAGGTTTATTGCTCTTTCATTAGTTTCATCTCCCAGAAAACTAATTTTTTTAATGTCATACTCAAATGGGCTCCACCAATTTCTGATCTCAATGGCGAACTATAAAAAATACGAGGCGTTTTTTTTTTCTTTCGACTCTTGAAATGTTTCTCTTACTTTTTCTTGCCAATTCTGAGCTTCGCGTGTTATCCCTTGGAGCAAGCCTCTCTCTCTCTCTCTCTCCAGTGCTTTTGCGCTGTCAGCGAGGAGAAGGAAAACTCAGGATTCCGACGTGGAAATCTTAACGATTCGCGGCTATTACGCGGTTGCTGTTGCTCTCTGGATAACCCTGCAGGCATCGCGAGTCAAAAAATACATAAAGTCGAGCGAGATTAAAAGTTTTTGGCGAATAGCTGAGTGTGTAAAGCGGAGGAAGCGTGCTGCAAACTCCTACGCATACACCGACTGCTTATAATCACAAAGACGTAACTCGTGCAAGTTAAAAGCCAAGACAATGCAGAAACATGGACTTTTCTACTTTGGGCGATCGGTATACGGAAATACGTACGCAAAGGCCCAGTTCACTGGTTCTGTAACGAGCTCACCCTTATTCAAGTATCGTAAAACTCCTCGTGAAATATATACGAGTACACACAAAGTCCAGAAAGGGAAGTTTGGCTCGGTGGAATAAAAACATCTTTCGAATCGTCTACTCCGTTGTATTCTCCATCCGCAAGATTTACCTCCGGCTCATTTTTCACAGAGAAAACTCCCTTTCCTTCTGCTGCACTTTTTTTTTAGCTCACTCAAAAGTTTCCAAGAAACTCGGAGCATTCAAATTGGTTAGGAACTTGCACTAGATTGCGAACTAGATACAATGCTTCTTATAAGTTTTCCAATGATTGCGCGACAACTTCGCCTGAAAACAAGGTCCTTTCTCACGCTGTCGTTACAGAGCCAATGTGTCAATGCATCCGTAAATGGAAACTTCTATGCAAATAAGTGTGCGATTTAACTCGAAAAATATTGAAATAATAAACATCGGCTTGAGTCTTATATTACTGTCTGTTTAAGTTGGAGTGCATGCTTACAAGAAAGTCACAAGACTTTCTGTCGATTGAGCACGCGGTATATGTACTTGTAACCGTCACTTATCGTCCCACGCGTTCGCGAAACCGGGACTAGAATAATTATTTAATTAATACCCACATATACATCGCAAAGTCTACAGCGCGTCATGGTAAAAAGTGAAGAAGGGAAAGAGAGTAAGGGAGATTGATCCACCTCCACAATTTCTCAATTCACAATACGCCATTTAAAGCTGTACGTAGACGCAGAAGGTTTTTATACTCGTAGAAATTAATTTGATGGTTGGTACGTTTTATCTGTTGCAGGCTGAGGGAGGAGAGAGGGGACGCGGACAGAGCAATGGCGCTGGATCACAAACCGAGAGACCTGAGTTCGCACAATGGTAACGTATATAGAAACATACACGGTGTACAATATCGTCGTTGATTCAATTACTATCCTTGCAACAAGAATAATACAATATCATCCTTCATTTTGACTCATTGCTTGTTACTGCGAATAAAAGGCGTTTCAGGAGGCGAACCTTAAGAGATGCCTCAAGCTTTTCTATGGCTTTCTCTCGTATACTGCATTACCTTTCCCCCTGTTATTATTATTACCTTTTTTTTGTTTTTTTTTGTAAATTTGAGCCTCTCAAGGCACCGACTTGTCACGCGGATTAAGATAATGCGTGATCCACAATCGTTCGACCACAGCGGGAGAAAGAGCTCGATCAATCCTCTCCGATCGAAATTAAGCCACGCAGAAAAATCTTCTCTGTATAAATTTATTTATATCTTTATGTATACATACGAATATGTACTCGAAGAAGAAGCCTCTGGGATCTTGGCTCCAGCTTCCCCTTTATCCCCGCGCCTTCTTCGCTCACGTTCTTTCTTTCTTTTATTAAATACATATATAGATATATATATTTACGTATATAAACATGTATCCGGTGTTTCTTTGTCTCTAACTTTGTTCTCTTTTCTCTGAGGCTTCTCCGTATCGTTCCGTTGATTTTTTCTACACTTTCAATTCGCTATTCTGCACAGATCGAGCGGGCATCCCGAGCGTTTAGGACTCTTTGGTGAGGAGAACACCAAAGTCCGATATCGGGTTTCGCAGCCAGAACAACCGCCGGCGATCTCTTTTTCCTCTTTCTTTCTCATTCCACGTAATATTTTAATCCGTCTGGTCGAACCCTTTATATAAATCACGCCACAGTAAAACATCAAAATCTCATTCCGTCCTTTTTATCCTTAAACTCGCAGTTCCCAGTTTACTGATTTTGTTATTGACAAAAAACAAAAAAACAAAACAAATCGTATTAATAGAAAAAAAAAAACAAATTATTGAACCAAAAAATGCAGACTTGAAAAAAAAAATCGCGTACCCAGACGAAATGTGAATTTTTTACTTTGTAAATTAGGAAATTCGGGTGCTCTTTCAATTGCGTTAAAAAATCGGTCAGGAAATTCTTTTTTCCGTATATACTGATCGCGAGGCTGTTCGAAATCAAGTGATGGCTTAAAGAGTCATGGGGAAAAGAGGCCGGACATCCCCTTCGTGGGGTTTATCTCATTTTAGGGCAAAGGACTTGAAGCATGTGTGTGTAATTCTGTGTGTGGCAATGCGTCACTCTCTTGTGGCGGCGAACAGGGCACGGCCACAGAGAAGCTCACCGCTGCCCAAACAGAATCCATCCACGTCAGGATTAAAATGCTAGGATATAAAATACGCGTGTAGGAAAAGTGGCTCGACTTTGGGTGTGCGGCTCTCCATTCGCACGCGGTCCAACGCGCAATCCTGGTAATAGAGTTGTGGAAAGTGGACAGTTCGTACATAAATATATACGTGTATTTGTACATTTATATACAGAGATGTATGCCACATAGCCACGTGTCTAAATAAGGATTGTTGCGGTTGGACAAATAAAATCCATCAAGTTGTCAAAGAATTTGGGTGTGAGAACGATCGAGGAAATCGTATTGGGCAACGAAATATTTTCTTCTTCAATTTTTCCGTACAATATTCCGTCACGTCGTTCCGCACGCGATCTTGAAACTTGATTTTATTAAAAATAACAAGGGCAGAAACGTTTTCTCGAGGGGAACGTTATTGTTATTGAAAATTTGTTGCAAAAGTATTGATTGTTGGTTGGAAGTGAATGTAGAATTTCATGATAATTGGGTTTGTTTGGGTTTTTTTTTTAGGCTCCTCAAACGCACACAGTCCAGTTCTGAACCTCTCGAAAACGGCAGGCAGTGGAAGCGTAGGCGAGCATTCGGGAAGCGAAGGAGCTGCGTCGCATCGTTCGCATGACGACGAAGAAGAAGATGACAATTTATCTGACGACATGGACGACGAAAACGAGAAAGACGAAGGTGCGTGAAGCTCTATTTTTATTAGAAAATCAATTCGATTATTGAATTTTGGTTCCTCGAAATTCCCACGCTTCGCAAAGAGAATGCATGCGATTTGCCCTCTGCAAATCGAATATACTTTCCTTCCGTCCGATGCTCTTTCCTCGGCGAAACAAAAGAACGAGAAGGATGAGAAAAAATGAGAATCAACCGAACGTAATGAAGAGTCGTTCATTAATTATCGGTGCTCACTCGGACAGTGATTAACGACTTTGGAGGTTTAATGTTGACGATTAAAAAGGAGAAGAAAAAAATTCAAATGGAAAAGGGGCGAGAGAGAGAGACAACAGAAGTAACGCTGAAAAGAGGCAAGAGAATTGTAGATTGGTAGGAAAAGAGAGAGGGAGCGATAGGGATCGAAAGAGAAAGAGGAAGATAATCGAGTTGCAATCTTTTATCGCAAAGTCACTCATTATTGGCCACTCAGTGAAAGTGAATGACCTATGGATAGTCATTCCGAAGGAGGATATCTGTTTAGAATGATTTCTTGCAAATTCAAAAATTTTCTCTGCATAAAAAAAAATAAAACTTTTTTTTCATTTAAAAAAAATAATTTTCGAGCCAATCTATGAAATTGATAAAGAAAAAGAGATATTTTTCTTCATTTTGTGCACATTCATTCCTCGCTCAAGCAAAGAATGTTTATTCGAATCTCGAGGTGCAACGAAGAAGAACTCATATTTATCTTTATCTTTTTTACGAGAAGGCCAAATAAGATGATAAAAAAATAATAATTATATCGCCGAACGAGCGGTCTATGGCTAAGGATACAGAGAGGAAAAGGAGAAGGAGAGAAAGTTCTGTATCGATGAGATGCGTTCCTGTGGCCGCATGGTGGGTCAGAGCCGAGCTCTCATCGATCATCGGTCTATACCGAGTTCAGAACGACGTTCTGGGTTTTGTCTTCATCCCTCTCTCTTTCTCACACACCTCATAAGAAACGCTGATTCTCAGAGGCTTTCATACATGCGCCATTTAATTAATTATCCGTAATTGTTCGATAAACGTGTCAATTGAATTGACGAAAAAAATTCTCGTGTTACAAAAAAATCGATCTCTTTCTACACGGAAACAATTAGGAGCGAATCTTTTATAAACGCGCACAGTAATTTCATACGTTAACGAAAATCCTTGAGGGGAGAAGAAGAACCACTGCCTGCGATGCAGCTCATTAGACTCGCCACTCTAGCATTTAGTTTTCATTTCAATAACAAAAAATAGCGAAAATTGTAAAAAAAAAAGAATTCTTGTTCTTGTAAACACGAACACTCTGAGGTCGTATCAAGAGGGTTTGATCATTGAACGATTATACCAGTGTTATGGATATATTTATGGAATACGAACCCAAATCGAAAAAAAAAGAAAAACATGGAAAGAAAATTATAAGGAAAGAAAAGAATGAAGTAATGAAAAAATCGTTAATCTGACGCGTTTGGCCTTCACACTCGGATCCATCGAAGCGACACACGATCACATTGATTTCTAATCGATTCGTTCATTGTCGTTCGAGCCCGTTAATTGGACGAGTTGACGAATTAACGTGACTGTTGTTTGAGATCTTGTTGGGCCAACCTCTGAAGCATGAAACCTTCTTTAGGGGGGCCCACAGTCCGTCAGGTATCGGTATACCGAAGTGATTTTGAAATGTTGCATATTTTGAGCAATCGAATCGATTTTTTTGGCCGGGGAATTCGTAAAAATTCTTTTCATCCGATAAAAATGCAATGATCCGATTTTTCTTGATTGCTTTCAAAATTTTCATCGTTAAAAAATGAGAGAAAACATAATTCGTAGGGAGAATTGGTACAACGAAATATGCACTAAATTTAGGACCAAAGGGCTAGCGCACGCACCAGTTAGACATGTTTTATTCGTGGCAAGAATTTCTTCCTCCAAAGGGTGGATTTTATCCTATCATATGAATATCTTAGTGTGTGCGGGAGGGATCAGGCGGTAGAGAGAATCGTGTCTCGCAGCGTGTTGTATGCACGGGTACATCCTACCTATGGTGATCGAAGTAGAACCCCATCGAATGTCCGTGGGAGTGTACACGCCCGTGGAATGCCGTTCTGATTTAATGAGACTCACTCTCACTCCCTCGCACGTTTTCCCTCTCTTTTTCATCGAGTTTGGCGCCGAATGGTGGACCAAGTAAAATGAATGCGTTGCGTATAATTTCTGAAAATTGGACTATACGAGCGTTGAATGTTTCGTTTTCATCATTACCGCGAGATGGCGGGAAATCATTGCGTCGAATGATTGAAAAAAAAAAAAAATCATGAAAATCGCGGCAACGAAGCAAAAAGGAAAAGGTACTCAGAGAATCTTCAGTTTGCTACAAGCCGAGCAATTTGATTGCGTAAATCGATCAGTGTAAATCGAAACAAAGTTGCAACAAAGAGCAATAACCCGAATGCGTGTATTACACGAGCGATATTGAAAAAAAATGGAGATGAACGAGCCCGTGCGGAAAGATGTTAAGTGAGCGGGATGGAAAAACAAAGAGATTGGAGAATTTGCGAACGTGTCGATCGAAGAGATCTTGGTGGCGAGGCGGTCAAGCATGAACGAGAACCAATACATGAGTTTTTTGACCAACACGCTCGCATGGACAAATGTGCGATTTACGCGAAGAGTCCCAATTCTTTTTCAGATAATTGTAATGGTTTCTCTCGTGAGAGATAAAGAGGAAGCCTCCACGGGACACTGTGAGGTCCAGCTCGTACCATAACGCCCGATATATACATATTTAGTATACATATCCTCTATATATGTATATATAGTGACAATGTTGAAGGAACGTACGCGCTCGCGGTATCAAAAGGGTATACCGACGTGTGCAGCATCCGCAGCGATCTCGACGAGTAGAGGCCGCGAGCATTAAATCGCGGCCTTTCGTCTCTCGCTCCAACCTCAAGCAATAAGTAAACCCGAATGCCGTAGTCGTTGTTAGGTGAATCCGGGCCTGATAATTAAAAGACGATACAATAAATACACATATCATTGGCCATAAAGCAGAGAGATCTCTCTGGCTTGCGTATATGGGGGAATAAAGCAAAAAGTGAGCAAGGAAAAGGGAGAGAGAGAGAGAGAGAGAGAGAGAAAGAACGACGAGGACGCGGTGTGGGCTGACTACGAGCGGTCACTTAGCGCGAGAACCCACGCAGACAAATCGCCTTTCATGCCAACTAGCAAATCGCAATAACCATAAGGCATTCTTCTCCAATTTTCATTCCATGTTAATGTAGTACGTGCCCACATAAACATATAGATACAAATACATTTTACCCCAAGTTCGACGCTTCTTTTGTTTTCTCATAAAACAATCTCGATTCCACCAAAGTCGAGATTTTCATTAAAAATTTCCAGAAATAATCACGAGCCAAAAAGTTGCGAAAAAATTGAGAGAAATTAGCGCCTTACAATCCACTCATTTATTATATTTCTTGTGTTGTTTTATCTTGCGTTGCATGTTTTCATCCTCACACAAAACATCGTAGTTTGTATTCGATTGCTGTGACGTTAAATCAGAGTCTGGCGAATGTTCCGACGAAACAAGCCCAGGCGTCGCGATCTTACGACTTCGGAACACGCAACTTGCATAAGTCTTTCTCTGCTCTCGCGTATAACAGAACACACAGCTGAAAAACTTGTCGCTTTTGCTTGCTCCCGTCAATGTTTATATGCGCCCGCAGAAGCCTAATTTATTGTTACAGTCTATCGGGTTCGTTGCGGCGATTTAAAAAATTATTTCTGTTGGTTCGTTTTTCTGTGGCTGTACATTTTTTTCGTTTTTTTTTTTTTCTACTTCCTCGAGCCACCCTTGCTTTTGTTGTTTTTATAACAATTTTTTTCTACAGATCATTTAAAATTTTTATTACGACTCCAGCAGAAAATCAACGAAGCAGAAAATCCTTGTTTAATTGCGCTTTTCTCGTATGTTTAATTTTGCAGATCTCTCAGACGTACCAGAGAATCTTCCGCTACCGGCGCCAGGCTCGGAAAGTCCTCAAGCACTGAATTACTCGCAGATAGCGTCGGCGGCGGTTGCGGTATCTCAGGGTGGTCAGGATCCCTCGGTATCGAGTACCGAGACGTTGCTGAGGAATATACAAGGTCTTTTGAAGGTAGCGGCTGACAACGCGCGACAGCAGGAGAGGCAAATCAACTACGAGAAAGGTCAGTGGCAGGGCTTTCTTAAGACACTTGAGGGCGCTCTCCACAATTTCATAATCTACCAACTTTCTCAGAATCACATTAAGAGGCATTGAATAAGCGTTATATCTGTATAGATATATATTTTTTTTCATTCTTCGTTCGAGCCCGAGAAAGGGGTGACATAAGTAAAAACCCTGAAGGCCCCGCGGAAAAAGAAGAGACTTTTTCATTTCTCAATCTCAACTTCCATTATAATCTCCTGAAGGATAGTCTTCTATAACGACCCTTCCTTGACGAGCATTTACAAGGAAATTCGAACATTAGAGCTTTAAGCTTGAGCCCCTGCGCATGATCGCCAATATATGTCTCAATTATGTTTTTATCTTTTCTTTCTTCTTCTCTTTCACTCTTTCCATCTTTTTGCTGTTCTCTCGACAAATCAAAAACTCACGATTTTTCGCATCCGAAAGTAGAGCAACGCTGAAAAGTATACTCGGATAGAAAATGTTGTATAACCGTTTGAGCGAAAGATCAAGACGAGGAAACAAGATGGAAGAAATGAAGAGGGAGAGGGGAGACGTAAGGTAAATAATCCGAAAGGAGGAGAGAGAGTGAGTGAGAAGAGAGACTGGATCATTGGGACAAGAGGTCAATCGATTATATTACGAATATGCATAAAAAGTAGACTATAGATCATTAGAGCGAGGGAGAGCGCACGCGTAAAAGAGAGTGAGTGAGAAGAAGCGAGAGAGAGAGAGAGAGAGAGAGAACAAAAAAAAATGAGATTATGTATTTAATTCGACTGTAGGCCCCACGAATTAGGATGCCTGGCCCAAGCCCAGGAGAGTCAAAACTTTTGTATTATAACTGCGTTTATTATTGATAAATCCCGCTGACCATATTCCCCAAAAACAAAGTCGTCGCTTTTTTTCGTTATTTTTTCATTTCAATTTTTTTTTTCAAGCTGAAAAAGAGTGCGTGTGTGTGCGATTGCGAAACGTTAAGTAGATAGATCGCTATATATATGAAAAGAAAAAAGTTCGTTCATGAGTCACAATTTATTAATTTATCTTCCTGAGATAGTAATAACAGTCGTAAATAATAAAGATAAAAATAATATTAATAATTATAATAAATAGTAGTAAAAACAACAATAATAATAGTAATAATAATAATAATAATAATAATAATAATATTTCACCTATAAAACCATAATTGAATGATATGATTCTACACTGAATTGATTGCGCGTGAATGATTTTTATTTCCTAATATCGTGAGCGTTTGTCGATTGTGGACTGTTCTATTTTTTTTCTCCTAATTATTTAAATTATTATGCTGATCTCGACGAGGCTGATTGTAAGAAGCGAATCGAAGGGAGCGAGAGTGAAAGGGAGAGAGTGCGAGCGAAGAAGAGAAAAAAATCTCAATTGTACGGAAGATTTAATGATAAGGCAAAACTGAAATTTTCGAATAAACTCAAAAAGTTGTGTTCCCTTACGATCCTGCAATGCATTGATTTATCTTTTTATAAATTCGTCCAATTCAGCGAGGCTCGCAAATATATATGGAACGATGAGGCGGGAGATTGGAAAAAAATAAGTAATACGATACATCGCAGGATCGAATCCGAGGCAAAAATTGTCTAGTATTAATATTACAAATATTTGCGTTGCCATTTTAGTCACTAATATTATTACACAACACGGATTGCGTCCAAATTGCGGATTAAACTATCATCAATATTTCTTATCATTATTATCATCGATATCATTATTTTATTATCGCTATTATTACGGTAAATATTATCATTAATATTAATATTATTATCTTTATTATTAACATTATTGATATCACTATTATTATTATTTTTATTATTATTACTATTATTATCTATTATTATTATTATAAAATTTTATGCACATGTTTATCATCATCGCTGTAAAACTTGAGTCAACCAAGGAACTATTATGCATGATACTTTGATGTCGACTAAGTGATAACGATAATAATAATAAAATAAATAAATAAAGTATAACATGCGAGATGTTGATAATAACACTGATTTTGAAAGAAAAAATAAAAAAAAAGGATTATGAACAGCAAACAATATGATGAAAGGATTTTTGTGGTCGAGCTATCGCGAAACGAAGTGCTAATTTTTGTTAGAACTGAGGGGGAACAAAAAAAAAATACGAAAATGGAGGTATTTATAGTGACTGTGATTTGATTCGTCGTAATTACACAGTTTATATTTGATGGGAAGATAGAAACTATAATTATGGATCATCATGGGTATGTCATTCGGGGCATTTCGAGTCTACGATTGCTCGACCATACGACTTCTCTTTTAACTTTGTGATTTCGTTGAACGACGCTATATCATTATGAATACGGTCCGAGCACGAGCCTCGCTCGCTTGCCACTGGGCCATGGCCCATTCGAAAACCAGAACCTATTGGAAAAAAAAAAAAGTTTGGAACAATCCGATGTGCCTCTTGGAACACACTGCTGCGATACAAAATATCTCGTGATATCCTTCTTCTCGCATACAAAACGAGGAAAAAATCTCTTGCAATCAGGCTTTGTCCATTCGCTCGGATTCCACACAGATTTTTAAGTGCCCAATGGCTATAAAAGCCTCCCGATAGTGACCAAATTCGCGCACTGAAACCTCACTCTCTGCTGCTGTCTTTTTCCCAATATCCTTCCACGCATCCTCCTCCTCCTCCTCATCCCCCCACTCTAGAGTCTTTACTTTTATTCTTCTTGGACCTCTCAACACAAAAATTGGCGCCATCAACGCGTTCTCGTTCAATAAATCCTCTCAAATCGTAACCTCTCCACGACTTTAATTACCCATTAGCCGATACAAAGTGTCATTTTCGGAGACCTTAACTAATGCGTTCACTGAATTGACGATAAGAATGCGCTGCGATCCGCACAGAATCCTGTGCATCCTCGAGACCTGGAACACGAAGCTCTACTTCTTGAATTCGATACCCATGCAACGACCGCGGAGTCGATCTAATTGTTCGTTGATCGGGGCATTTAGCAAAGAACACAAATTTTTTCTTTACCAATCGATTTACTAATCAACCGAATTTTCAATTATATTTATCGCATTTTTTGGATAAAACTCATTGGAAAATAAGTTCATGTTCTTGATTCGAATATTTCCATGTGACGTGCTCCGCTCGATCCTCGAAGATCGCTCCATCGAACCGTCAAAGAATGAGGGACAAAATACGGGAGTATTTATCTTTTAAGAAAGAGTGTCGGTGAAGATGATGGAAGTGGAAACGGGGTAGGATGGAACGAGACGAAAGCGGAAAGGGGTGAGAGAGAGGGAGAGAGATAGAGAGAAAGGGGACCCGATTTAATACTCGAGCGAGCCAGCAGCTCGTTTTACACCAGATGGTTTTACATACGGCCTCCTATCGTGTTACCGTAGCACATATAGTCCCAGTACGTTTTTTCTCTTTCCGCCACGCACGCACGCACGCACGCCGACGCACTCGCGGTATATACCCGTGACAATCGACCAAGGGATAGATGTTCTCTCTTCCCGATGGTGGAATATTATCGATATAATGTATTATTCGTCTTTGTCGTTGAGACCCCCCGCGCTTCCATCATTTTATTCGCCTCGATCCTTCTTTATCCTTCTTTTTACGCGGTGGCCGCCCCTGTGGCGGCGTCGGGCACGAGCGCTTCGACCAAACTTGCGGAGCAACAACCAATAAAACGAGACCATATACGTGCGTATGTATAGGATAAATATAAAGATACACGAATAGCAACGAAAAGGAAGGTCGCAGGAAAGGCTTAAGTCAGTTTCTTGGGACGATCATCTGAACACGTCTCTGCTTCATCCACCGAAAGAAAGTTAAGTAGGATGTCTTATATTCATTATCCTCCACGTGCTGCTCATTCGAGGTCGAATTACAAAATAATGAACTTTGATATTTGACAGAGGATGCAAGACGGATCAGTTTCATTCGGGTCTTTCGAACTTTGCATCGATTCTAATGGGATTTCGATAGATCGAATTGCCCCGTTGCAGGAATATTGGTTTTTCAAGTTGGTCCGGATCGGAGAGCAGATTTATGTAAATGGCAAATAAGTTTGATGAAAATCCTGATGAATTATCGATAGTCACTATATTTAGTCGAAGTTTCCTTGGAGCGTGTCGAGAGGAGAGTAGAAATTACGTCGGTCGGCAGATCCTTTGACCAGTGGCCGAGAAAGTCTCTCTCGCAGTAGCGACGCTTTCATGAGATGAGGTTGTTTCTACGTCTTATGCTTCTCCGCCATCTCATTTGCCCTCCGGTTGCTTTTTAAGTTTATACCGGTTGATTGTCGTCGTTTCTTTGTAGCGGGATAAAAAGTTAGCACACGCGAGGCGAAGACAATATGAGCTTGGGGAAGAAAGATGCAGCAGCAGTACGAGAGACTTGTGTCTGGCTATTGGGTTAGGGAGTAAAGAGGAAAGAGGAAGACGCTATCTCCGATCCTACGGAAGATAATACGAAGGGGGTGCAGCGAGATCTCGGGGCTAGCGAGTCTTTCTCCGGGGATTGTGCGGATCGTACACGCGCGCGAAAGGGACCAGTGGCCCTTAAGATACTACGAGAAGAGAGAAGTATAAAGATGAGGCAAACGGGGATGGGGAGAATATAGATACGGTCAGAAAAGGAAAACAGAGTCTCAGGGCACGGTTAAGGAGGCAAGCACCGGTAGAATAAAGAGAGGATATAGAGAGGATTGAGTTGTAGCCGGGAGTGGAGGATCTTATGTAGATTCCTTGTAGATCGTGCACCCGATTCGATCGCGATCGCTGCTACCCGGTACCGGGTTAATTAAAATTGTAGGCTCGAGAGAGAAAAAATACAAGGATGAGGGTGAGAGAGAGAGACATCAACACACAAACAGAGTTACCACACTTGCACAACCGACACAGGCAAAAATCGGTATCGAAAAGCGTTTCTCTCTTCGTTTCGTGCGTCCACCTCGCTCTTCCACCTTTTTATCGAGCATCCAGCATATCCACAATGCCTCGATGGTTCCGCGACGACGACGACGACGACAACGATGCTCCTTCGTTGCGACTGTTACGGGCCTCACTACTGATCCTCCAGCCCGTAAAGTCCTCCGAGTTTTGGGCCGTCTGCTTGGGAGGCTGCTCACGTGAAATCCTATTACCCAAGGACCACGAGAGACACGACATCGAAAAACGAATAAAACGAGTACCTTCACCCTAATAAGACTCCGTATCTATATGGAAACTCCATATCCACAGAGCAGTCTCCATGTAGATATACTTTCCTCAGTGCCTCCCTCTCTCTCGAACGTGGGGTGTTCCTTGCAGCAGCATGACCAAAGGATCACGACGACGATCAACTCCAAATCCGATCGATTCCCTCCACGACCAGGATACCTTGGCAAATCACATTCAAATACAAAAATACATTGATTTATTAATCCAAAAACCGAACAAGGAGCAGCGGATCACAGAGAAAATGGAAGAGTCAAGCCAAGGATGGAACTGCAACAGTTCGAGTGCATCTCACTGCAGCGTTATTGGCTCAATCGCGAGGACGTCACGCAAAATCCAGCGATGAAAAAAAAAAACCAAGTAAATTTTCTTAACATTCTTCTTGCAATGTCGTTTTTCGAAACTGCTAAAAGATATTGAAATTTTCGTTAGTCTCACAAATGCAATGTGGAATATTCCCTAAGAACTTAAATCCAATTTTCCGAAGCAACCTCGATGTTTTTTTCCCATTTTTTCAAAAATTCATACAAATTCATTTACCGAATAATTAACGGATTCGTAGATCAGATTCCCACGTAAAAACTTTCTTGACTCTGCCGTTTTATTTATCAATCTGAGTTACTCCTGCGACGTAGCCACAATTTTTATAAAATCCAGTTGTACTCGATCATCCCACAAAGTAACATGACATTTTTTTGGCTCTACTTGAAATAAATATTTTTCTGTTTCATGTTGCCGAGTCTCGGGATGCTTCTAAAAAGGCTTCTTTAGGCATCGGAGTATTTAATTAGAGCTTCTCGAAGGGTGTTGTTCCGTTGTGTCGTGAGACTGAATATTTATTTTCTTCTATTTAAAATGTGTGTATATCTCGTGAGAAATGCGAGGTCTATCTATTGAACAGTTTCGACGACAGAAAGTATTACAATGTTGAGGAGCGCTGAGAAAGATGTAAAGACGGTAAATTAAAGTCGCAGCGAAAAAAGGCTGCAGGAGCATCGGAGAGTACGGTTCGTTCTCGTTGAGGGATTGAGTATGAGAAAGACCGAGCGAGGACGACGAGCAAGTTAAAGGAAAATTTACAACTATAACCACGTGAGTGCCAGTGGGTGGTTCCACTGAACCTTTGGACTCTTCGTTCGTTCATTCGTTCCTTCCTTATTCGTCATATATCTATACGTTCATCTATATACATGAACAAGCCGATATGGAGGACCGAACGGGAGAAAGAGAGAGAAAAAGGAGAGAGGGTTGGTCGTGTGGCTCATTCAACGTCGCAAGAAGCATAAACGTTACATGGAACAAACAGAAATATTGATATAAACATCCGCTCGTCCACCTACCGCGAGACGCCTTCTGTGTTGAGGTTCATAGTAATACTACGCGTGAGTTTACACATCTATACGTTTTCTTTTCTTCTACCGTATGTGTGCTTTTGTGCGTGTGTGTGTCTGAGTCGATGAGAGTGTGTTGTACTTTGTGCGTGTACCGTTTATAACGCGCGAAAGCTCAACAACCGCTCGGTTGCCTTTCTCGATCCGCTCGAATGCACTTTGATTGATTTATGGTTAACCCTGCCACACCACGACCCTCCCATCCACCCACCAACCCCTTCTTCGGAATAAGCTTCGCTTGGTCCGCGATCTACAGCCAGCATGCCGCTTCATTCACCGTCCATCCTCACTCTCGTTTTATAACTCCACTCCAATTCTTAAGTATCCCTGATTTTTTGCCCTGAAAGGTCATTATGTATTTTTTAATTAACGCAATTAGTACATAATCGAGTGCGTGGATTTTATTTGTGTTTTTACGTTCGTTCAATCGATCACTCTTCCGTCCATTTATTTTTCAACATTATTATAAATGGAGAAGCGGCATGCGTGAATAAAAAATTTATATGTGTTTTAATCGCTTCTTCTCAATAATCATTGGCTCGAATGGAGGCATTCAAAGGTAGCGAAAATGTAAGCGCAGCGGGTGACAAAGCACGGAAAAAGGTTTGGATTTTTATTTATTTTTAACAACTCTCAGCGAGACTCGTCTCCGTGTCTCGATTTTCTCTCGTTCTCTCCCACACGTGAATCATTTTACGCGCAGCATCCTGTACGCACCTCGACGTTTATTTCCCCCGGTCACTTTTAATTATCGGCTCTCCCTTTTTCCTCTTTCTCTCTCTCGTTTACCGCGTCTTAGATTCAATTAAGAACCGAATTAGTTTATCGGCTTGTTCTCAGTAGATACCTATAAGATGTGTACACGCGAGATCCCCAAGAGAAAGAACTCCGTCGTTTTTTATCGTAGTTCTCAGCGATAAATACTATTTCACTCGCGCGCCGCTTTTATTGCTCTTGACTCGTCGAAAAATACAGCCATGTTTCGACAAAAAGACCAAGAGAAATGGTCACCGGCCCCGACTAAATGTACTCGACTTATTCTCCCTAATGCTCGAGCAACCTTGATGAGAGCTCATCTTTTAGCGCCACAAAAAATTCAGACAGAATCTTGAAGAAAAAAAAAAAAAAAAAACTAACACAATGAAGATTAGCAGAGAATTCACACTTACATATGTTTATATGTATATTTATATCCGGAAGATCGATATGTCGAGCCCTCCCTGTGGCGCATATCGACGTAGTACAGTGAACCCTCGCTCGGAAATCTCGTGTAAGCGAAACACACAGAGGCCACGCATTATAGCACATATAAGAACAACTTCCTTTGCATACATCAATTACGCTCTTCGAGGTTCCCATTATTAGCCGTCTATAATTTATTACTTTCCACCTTAATAAGCATAATAGTTCCCAAGCCATTCGCCGCTGTATCGAGGCGCTTGAATCGCGATCTACCTCAGTGGATTACACATATCTTTTTTTTTTACTCATTTCTTTTTGAACCTGTGTGCGTGCTGAATGACCTCTGACCCAGAGACAATCGTTAAGGTAGCGTATTCGACGCTGCACATATACATCTATACACATTGCGGTTTCATCCTACCGACGCCGACATCGCTCGCTCCAAAGCCACGGATATTTAATTACATCCAGTTTATGCTCAACTCAGAATTAAATAAAGGATAAACAGGGAATAATCACTAAATTGAAATGAACAATTTGCCGAAATTCATTAGCTTCCGGTGAAGCCAAAAAAAAATCATGTCCACTCGTCCAATTTTTTTTCTCGATTTTTCGCACGCATTGAATTCTCTCAACGAAAAGTGTCGATTCCAAGATGGTCGATGAGTGTCTTTTTTATTGAATAAATGAAAATTCTATATGTGGAAAAGCTCGTGGAATAAAATCGACGTTACCGAAAGAAATAAGCACGAGAATTGAAAGAAAGAAAAAAAGAGGATGAGAAGAAGTAGAAAAAGACATTACAGGACGGACGGGAAGCTCGCCCAGGCGCCTACGAAATCGTAACTCTCGTTCGCTTACTTCGTTTCGCCGAGTGAGAAAGAGCAGCCGAGAGAAAAAAATATAAAAGCAAGACGCAGCGAGCTCGAGGATTGCGTCCTTTTAGCACGGCGGTCAGTGCATCAGGACGAACTCGTATGTATTCATGTTTTTTGTTGTAGTTTCTTCCTTCCTCTTTTTTTTTCTCCAACGTGGCTAACAGCCAAGATATGTTTTACTAAAGCCTCTTTTTCGACCTCACTCAAACGACCATAACACGAACTTTACATATGCGTTTATAACTCAGAAGCTACGTCATCTCTATCCCTGCAACAAATTGTTTCTGTATAATTTGTATGTCTGAAAAAAATGATGTTATTGATCTTTCAAAGTCTTTACTTTGTTTTTTTTTAAATTGTTCAATTAAATGTACGAGAAATGGACGGAATGTTCTTACTGGATGAGAAAAAGATGATTAAATCATCTTAATCCAATTAATTAACTCTCAATTAATAATCTATGGCAGAACAATTGCCATTCAATTAAGAAAAACAAACAAAAATGCTAAAAAGTATTTGAATTTTCAATTTACTGACTCACGTAGCCCGAAATGCCAAATGTCAAAGTTCGGGGATTTTTAATGGCCCAACAGGGTTCCTTTCTCTCCCCGGAAGGATGGAAACACGTTGTTGGGTCTCAGTGTAGTCGTTAGAGGCTTACGGAGCGTAAAGTTAGTGAGCTGAATCTTTGGGGCGAGCAACTTTTTTTATTCAATTAAGATTGAATATTTTGCTTCAAAAAATTAAAAAAAAAAATTAGTGTTTTCTTTGCCATGTGTGTCATGATTTTTGAAAAAATTGGCAGTTTTTTAGAGACTCCCTTGGGTTAATGTGCGTCCACGTACGTTTGGAAAACAGGAGAGAACCTCGCAAAGCTAACTATCCCGAGAAAGTTCCGATTAAAAATGTGAAAGACAATACGATGTTGTGGAGCGGCGGAGTTGGATCGTTGGTTGGGTTGTTGGTTCCCACCTCGATGCACCAGAGTCTAACGATCCGAAATTCGCGTATGTGTATATCGGTATATAGTTACTTATCGTTGTGTGTACCACACGCGGTGGATTGTCAATTAAAGAAACAACGCGCGAGGCCTTACCCGCTCTTTCTCTCATTCCCCCTTTCTCTCTCTCTCTCTCTCTCTCTCTCTCTCTCTCTCTTTTTCTCGCCACGATTTCTGTTAGCATAGCGCACAGATCGCGAGATCGTGGGTGGGGTTCTTTGCTGCTGTTGATGCTGGGAAAAGGATACGAAGAGAAAGACGAAGGGCTTTGGCAAAAAAACAAAAAAAAAAGAGAAAAAAATCCTATATATAAAACTCGCGCAATCAATTCAACCAAACAAGAAAAGACCAAGTTTGTATATGTGTTCGAAAAAGACAGAGCGATAGAGAGAGTGAGAGAAATATTGAAATTAAGTCTGAGAAAGAGTGAGAAAATTTAAGACTATGCTGATTGTGAGTCAGGGAGAGAGCAAAGGGGTTGGCTCGCTTCGCTGAGGGAGGATAATAAATTATACCTAACATGGCAATACAACTGTGTACTTGATTATTTATTTAACAATAAAAAGAGCCCTTGGAATGCTACTTGTGTATAAAAGTGAATTTATGTTGGAGGTGAGTCACCTAAAGCCGACCATCCGGATAACTCATCTGCATGTGGAGACATAAAAAGTTTCGTCACGATAGATACATTATAATCGATAATGTCCACATGGATTGTTTTTCCATAAAACTTCTAAAAGATTTACCAAAAAAAATGGAACTTTATCAATTCGTAATTTTTTTTATTGACTCATAACTGATGACGTATTCAAAAATGTAGTGGAACGGAAATTCATGTGCAATGTGAAAATTTTTCGTAAATCGCCAGAAATGAGTAAATTTTTTAATCAAATCCCTTTCAATCACCTTTTCGTTATTTCGATTGAGTAATCAAATCGAACGAGCTCGGGGAATCCTTTACAGGATAAATGTTTGAGCCTCAGTAATGAGAATCTCCAATTGGAAAAATTGAATGAATTTTTGTTCCATTCCCGCTAATTAAATCCTCAAAATCCACTTTGACTTAAAAATGTTGAATGCGAATGGAGACGGAACGGCGAAGCACTTATACCCTCGGGGATTGTCTCGTTGAATAGTTATGCAAAAAGAAAAATTCGCCTGCTAAGCAACAAAAATGGAGGGGCGTAAATGGACGTCGCAGAGTAATTGCTCGACGGTACAATAATTTCCTTGGGGACCTGCCCACACGGTCGACGAACCTCTTGTCTTGCCGGACGACTCTTGAGCTTTTTACGCAAACATGTGCGATGTACATGTCGCGTGTAAAGCTATACAGCCGCGATCAACAAAAAGTAATACACTGTGAAGTATTTTTTTCGCGACTACAATAACCACGAAGAAACGATGTGAAGGGAAATAAAAATAAAATCAAGCAAAATAATTTATCAACAAGAAAAGAAGGCAAACTCTGAGAGTTTCATACAGGTATAATAATTCTCAGGTACTGGCGATCGTCCGTGAGCCTTTTGTCGTTTAAGTGCTCGCTAATTCTCGCAACTTTATCACCAAATCCGTACAATAGTCTTTGGGCTTGAACGCGAAGATTCAAAGTCAGACAAAAAAACAATATATTACGATCCATTCCAAGGGCCCGTGCGTGTGTCATCTCCCGGCACGAATTTCTCTCGAAAATTGATTGCATTTAGAAAAAATTTTAAAACACAATCAAAACACGATTTTTTTTTCATTTTCATTTTTATTTCATTCTATACGAGCGAGTACGAGATGGGATTGGGCTTATGAATATTTTCTGTCCCGAAAGTATCAACAAAAAGTGAGCAAATGTTGCGGAGCGCGAAAAAACTGGCCGCCGTAGCTAATGATTTTTTTTTTTTTTCGAATCTACTATTTATTTGAGATTTTTCGGAGGGATGCGCGCGAAAGTCGAAGAAATAAAATGTGTTATTTACCGTGCAATAAAAGAGAAGAAAAGTTTCACGTGAGCGCGGATGAACGGCGCTCCCGACTCTTTTGCGCCGTTGTCGTTAACGACGTCGTTTATTGCTTTCCGAGGGTACGAATATTTTGTTACACTACCGCGAAAGAGTAAAGAAAAAAGGAAAATGAGGCAAGCTCGTGCAAGACACTAGTCCGGAGGATGCGCTTTTTCGATCGTTTTTCTTAGCGAAACGTCGACACGTCTGATTCGAGATAAGAAAAGAAGTTTTGTGCCGAGTAGCAAAAACCTCGGTAAACGATACAGTTTCCGATAAAACAATTTCACAATCTTAATCAAAACGATCTGTCTGACGGAAAATCTTGGAGAAAAATTTCGAAGAAACGACGAAGAATCATGCGCGATACAAAATCGAGGAACCTAATTCGGAGTAAATTTTCTTGATCATGGCATTTCCGGAGGAGGGCGAAAAAAATTGATGGAAATGTAGAAATTGCGAAAAGTTTGAATATCTCAATGTTCGAAAAAGTGCAGCGCAACTTTTTTTTTGTTCCGCGATGTTTCTTCAGCACATGCTTGATCGATGTGATGAAAAATTTGCTGTCTTCTGCGGATGTGTTTTTTGTGATGCAGCGCGAGAGGCGACAAGGCCGCGTCGATAATGAGCTCAGAATAGCGATCCTGATCGTTTATGGACTGTGTTAATTCGTTGGTCTTTTCGAAGAGTTCCTTCGTCGTGATAGTCAAGCGGTCGACTAAGCGTGAAAAAAGATGTTACCGCAAGAACTGAGAATCTCGTCGTCAATTCTGATGCCATGAGAAAAATAGCAAGCTGGCCTTTTGCGAGCGATAAGAAGCTTCGACTTCGAGGTGAATTAACTGGAGGGATATGTTATTTTTGTATGTATATAAATTAATCCAGAAAAATTGATATGGAACGCGTATGGAGATGGACCTTCAGGTGGTTCGTAATCGCGAGCAGAAAACAGGACGCGAAACTAATCGTTGCGAGCAGGTGCGTCAAGAGCCGGATCGATAAAATCGTGCGGGCAATGGAGCAAGATAAGGAGAGAGTATGTCGCAGCAATCGCGAGTCCTCAAGATCGTCAACAGGACGTTCCGGAATTTTTTTTAACGATTGTCAATTACAGCCTGTATGGAGTATATATGCAAAATATATTTTTCCAAGTGCATCGATAATCATTGAGGATCAGTTTTATTAAGAATAAGGGTGCACTTTCAACGGCAACCACATCAAATGGAGTCGTTTTATATTTTCAGCCGAGTGGAGCAAATATCGCTGTCGGCACGAAGGGATAAATGTTAAGCGAAAAGTAACAGAATAATTTGGTATTTCACGACGCACAGTGCAGAACTAAAATATAAATAATGAGCTCGTAATTTTCCACACGCTAAATTTCCACAGGAAAAAATTGATTGTTTATTAATATTCAAAGCGAAGGAATAAAGTTGAAACGTGAGGAAAAAAATGAGACAACTTCCGACTGTCATGTCCATAAAGATGGTATCAGGGCGTAGGTGCGTGGAGCTATTCGTTGATGTCTTATTATACCAGGTGGTTATTTACGATCAGCACGCAGTGAAAAAGCAAGCGATAGAATTCACCAGAGCTCGTGCTCATCTCAACCGACAGAGGGACTGAAAAATATGGGATAAGAAAGACAGCGAGAGGCGAGAGAAATATATTTCTGTATTTGTATACGTGCGTGTGTTGTTGTTGGAGAAAAAAAAGAATTTGCGAATGAAATGGATGAAAAATGAGGGACGGGAGTGAGAGAACCGAACGAAAGAGGTAACGAGTGCACGTCAATCCTATTGCTATTATTAACATTTATCTCTCCTTTCTCATCGTGATTAAAAATTGCTGATTTCTTACGAAAATTAATTGAGGAAGCTGCACTGATATAATCGTGACAATTCGCTGTATGATTCTGCTTGTTTTTTTCGTGCTTTTCACCATGTACGAAGGGAAGTATGGAACGATGAAGACTTCGTGCAACTAAGTAACCAAAGTATATCATTGTTGAGAAGTAACGAGAAGAAAAATAATTGACAGCCTACCAGGAAGTTTAAACATTATCGTGTCTTTTGCTGTATCAGTTGGTCAACATTTTAATCTCACGAGGCAAACTGTTTCCTCCATATCTTATTTCTCTGTCTCCTGGTTAAACTTCGAAGCCTAACCATCAATTCACTCTCATATTTGTCTCTAGCAAAATAATATTCGCGTGTCTTGTTAAATCGCTCCGTTTGTTTCCACGTCTCTTTCACATTGAAAAATAAAACAAAAAATAGTGTTAATCAGAAAAATGAGATGGGATATAAAACACGAGTTCACGATTACAAGTCTCTCTCATTCCCTTTTTTCCCTCTTCTTTAACGAGTGTAAAGATGAAGATAATAAGCACACATAGTGAGCCGCTCAAGCTGACGATTAAAGCGAGCGAATTCATTAAAACGATTGTTGATTGCGGCTCTTGGACGAGTGACACGTGAGAGAGGGTGTTCGAGGAGGCTTTTTCACAAGGATAGCCGATATATACGCAACTTGGAGTGAGACAGGACTAAGATATAGGGAAGCAAACGGGAAGGAACGACTTGTATTACGAAAACTAAGCTGCAGAGCGAGAGAGAGAGAGAGAGGCAAAACGGTACGCGAAAGTCCGATTTTACAACGCGTGCCATTTCCGGTGCACGCGATATTCCTCTTTCACGTTCTCGTCTTCCTTCTTCTTTACAACCATGTATGTACGCGGTCATGCAACAAATACAACTTGAGGGCAATGCTAAATAAACGAGACCGAGACTTGGGCAAATCCTACAAAGATTGTTCACTGTGTACAGGGTGACTTAACTTGATTCTTTATTAATTAAATTAAACTTCAATCAACTCACTAAAATCAATGAAATTCCCAAAATTTTGAAATTGATTCAAATTTCCGTTAGAAACAGAAATTTTTGAATAGTGCATTTTGAAAATTCTTCTCAATCTTCCAGGAATTAATTTTTAATGAAAAAAAAGATTCCAACGTCGTCAAATAAAAATTATATTCTCAAGGCCATCGATACTGAAATTTGCTGATTTTCTTAATGAAGCTCCGAGTAGAAACGCTGATTATCAATATTCCGCGTCAAAGTACATGATCTAATAATGTGTAACGTTCAAAACGAGTCACCCTGTATACGTGATGCGCTTGCAGTTCTCCCACAGCTGAATCCAGCAGACAGACAGACAGACGTACACTCGTAATAATGATAACGATCGGACTCTTCGTGGCATGTCAGCCTCGTTATACCACTAGTTCGCAGGGTAAGGAAAAATAAAAATAAAAAAGGGAGGGTGCAAAACGAACAGGAGCGAGATGGAGAGCGAAAAGAAGTAAATGCAGGAATAAGAAAGAGAGATATCGCGAAGTTACGATCAGATCGTAGACAGGAGCGTTGGAAAAAACGAGTTGATATGTAGGCGTAGAGTTGGGGAAAAAAGATGTAAAATCTCGAATAGTGATAAGAACTTTACTTATGGTGATTTTTTTTTATCTCGTGACGATATCAAGTGAGGAAGTATGTAAATTTTAATGAGTTCATGATTTATCAAACCCTGTCTAGTGCGCAAAAACAGCTGAAGGTCGTAAGACCGAATGAGACTTGAAAAATTTGAATTCTTTAATGGAAAGCTCGAAAATTACAGCAGAAATAAAATAAATAACGTTAAAAACGTTTAAACTGAAAAATTTCGAAATTCTTCTGTTTCGGGATGGGAGACCCAACGGTGTCTTTCTCGCAAGGTTTTCTCGAGCAATAACTCGCATAGATACAGCTCTCAGTCCACAATTTTGCGGAGCAGCGGTGAATGCCTATCGCGAAACGTGAAAAGGCTCTCCAGCGTATCTCTCTACGTCTCGGAGTACGCGTGGACCAAGGAGGAGAGGCATCTATGCTCCAGGCACGGAGGAACGACGTCGGAACAGCTGACCTTCAATCCCGAACGCTATTGGCGCTGACGAGCCTGAAAACAATTCATCCAATGCCACAAAACTCAAAGGAAATTTGTTCATTTTTCGTCGCGTAAGAATAATTCGGAATAAAGCAAAAAAATGGAGCAAGAGGTCCGTAGGATTCTCGATGCGTGGGGTCGTCGAGCGAAAGACTTATCATCCTATTATCAATTCGCTTCTCACGCATTATCTCAAAGCGAAGGAGCACGCAGACACAAGCTCGAGGAGATAGTAACAGAAGTAAATGGACAAAACAAGATTTCCGCGCGACCGTTCGAGCCTATATCCTCTTATCGGACCCACATACTCGCGTTTCTCTCGCCACCACTCGGCCAAAGAGCGATATGTACAGGTGCCAGCTAATTCGTACTCGCTCCACCTCCCATATGTATTAATGTATGTATAGGAATATAAATCCATGTGCAATTTGTGTACGGTGTGTATGTATTTATGGTGACACTTTGCATACATTCTTGGCTCTCTGACACGTGTATAAATTATCGTACATGTGTACGTAGTCGGCATAGGCAGCGAGAGGGAGAGAGAATGACGAACAAGCGAGATAGATACCATGCACGTATGTGATCATCGTGTCTCTTGCCTTTCTAACACGAGCACATAGGCACGTGACTTCCGAATGGGTGCCATATGGTCTCTGTCCTATAGATCGGGTACATCGAGATTTCCTATATATTTAGCCGCACTCTTAATAACGTTATCGCGGTTAAAAGCGTTTTTCCTCGTATTCTCGTATCGAGGATTTTAGGCTCGCGTCATTTTTGTGGCTTCGACATAATGCTCAATTTAATTTCAATGCTGAAGTGAAGTTTCGACGATATGACAGCTTGCAGTATCGCTTGTCGACACTCTCATATTTTTATTCGCTTATATTCAAACTTGCATGTGCCAGCTTTTTTTTTATCGATCTACGGAGCCGTTAGAATTTTGGCCATTTTTTTTTTTTTGCGGAACAATACAGAGCTGGAGCGTTATATTTTGTTATTGAACTTCTGAAACTGTGGAAGACAATAATTCGAGATTTGGTTCTTCTGTTATGTACGTCTTCCTCCACCTCCAGATATCTAATCCTATTTGGTACAGATCCGTTAATGGTTAATGGTAGGCAAAGTGGTCAGCGACCGGAACAAGGCCTAAGTCTGTCTTAAATCCCGTCGGAGAACTCCCTCCCACAGTCTCTCTCTCTCTCTCTCTCTCTCTCTCTCTCTCTCTCTCTCTCTCTCTTTGGAAGGGAGTCTGTACAACAGGCTGGTTTTTGGCTCGACGCAGTCGAAACCCTTTCCCTAACTCGTTGCACCTCATACCGCTGGAAGGTCCTAATCCTGCATGGAGAACTATTGACCCCCGAAGGCAATGCTTGCGAATCGAGCAAGAGAGCCACCACCGCATCAGACTCTTGTTGGACTCTCCGTCATCGCTGGAAGCGTGGATCGAAGGCTTCTCGAGCGAGAGACGAGAGTCCAAGTCAAATTGCCTTGGAGCAATCGACCAAGGAAGACGACCATGCCTGCACACTGACTCGCAGACCGCCGTCAAGCCGTACACACTACGGATGGATGGGAATTATTGGCTCCGCGTTTGCTCGTTAATTATCGAGGAGTAATCAATGTCAACTGCCATAACTCCATTCCCTCTCGCATTTTCTTAGATTCCTTCGATCGTCTTCCATCCGCTGTCAAACTCAATAATGGAATTCCCATTTATGATGCCTTTTCCAAATCACCGGTAGAGCTCACATCACCCAACGCAACACCGATATGTATACCTCGCAACAAATCTCATGACAATTTAATTTCCGCGACGTTATATCGGCCCTCCGGCCAGGACAAACTTCCCAGCACACTTAATCGTTATTCGACTATAATATGCAAGGGTACAGAAACAATAATATACAGTATGGCCGAGCTGAGGAGCCTCTACACAACGGTAGACAACTCGTAACATCCCTACTCAGTGGACACCCTAATCGACCCTGTATGCCTAGGCAAATAGTACGACATTAGGATTATAAGAGATTACTAGTCGAGATTTATGCAATTCGGACTTTCGCCGTTACCGAAACTTACCAATCAGCCAAGGTAAACATATGCCTTAATCAGAAGATAATAGAAAATTCATTCTCTACAATAATTCGATTAAAAACAAAACCCATTTTCTTATGATATTGAGCTACTGAATATTCAAACAATAATTCGTATTTTCATTCCTCAATGAGTTTCGAATGCAAAAGATGATAATGCATTCGCATTTAGAATTAATTCGACGAAAATTCCTGAGTAGGAATACTCCCGATAGCTTTTCCAGCGATCTCTGTCATTTAATAATGATCGCTCTTTTTTTTATTAGCAATAACTTTTCCAACCACGCGTCATTGACCTCAAGGAACCGGGAGTTTTTTTTTCTTGTTGATCCAGAAATAAGCTTGGTTACATTTGCTTTGGTATTTCGTAACTAACACGAAAACTATATTATACTATTCAAATGATTGGGTCACGAGAGGCGAGTTCTCAGCAGCTCGCTCTACGGGAAGTTGACACTGTTGTTTCTGAGGGTGCCCCGAGGCCATTGCGAATATATCTTAGCGTCGGTATACACTCGGAGCTCGTTCTATATGTATTGTGACGTAACCCGCGCAGCTCAAGTGAATGGAAAATAACGAAATGAGAATAAATGAAATGAAGACAAGAATAAATTATAAAAATGGAACGATTCATCGAAAAGATTTGACCGAATGGAAATCTTAGACGATTGAGCCTCCCGCACTGTTGATTCTTCCTGGTCATGAACCTCCTGGTATTATTTCTACCTGCAAGAAGAATATGGAACAAAAATGAAGACATGCATGAATAACGTGCTCTCGGGCGATGAGTCTACGAGACTTCAGGGACTCTGATTTATTATCGAGGTTCGAAAGCGAATGCAATTAAAACTTCCGAGATATTACTTATGGATGGCGGACACAAAATTGCTTTTGGACTGGAACAGGAAACGGAATGAAAAAAAAAAATCGTCGTCTTAAGCTGCAAAAGTATGGTGTCGAGCTTTTGGTGGTAGGGAAAAACAAAATTATGTTGAGGTGACTTGCCAACGGGTCCGGAGGTGAAGAAGGACCGGAAGAGATATAAATCAGCTCCATGGTGATTCGCGGTTTATGACGCGCGACACGATTACCGCGAATGTCTCTCTCGTTCTCTTTTTGTCACTTTCTCGACCTCTAACTTGGCCTTTCGGTATAATTGAAATAAGAATGATGCTTTAGGAAGTTTGTACACGCTCGAGGAGCACTGGGCCACTGGGGTCTCGTAACGCTTGCCAGTCGTTGGAAAATTCCTTAAGATTCTCAGCGAATATTGCTTTTTAATTCTGGATGCTTTGCCCGTGTCTCTCTTGTTCGTTCATGTTCTTTTTAAAGTGTCCCTCTGATAATGCCTCGACCCGGACGAGCATTAAACGTTACGAGTGTTCGGCATAACACCAAATTTTCTCTCTCGCTCCCTCTCACTCGGACTCTCCCTTTGCCTACTTTCTCGTCTTTTCCTGCTGCTTATTTTCGCACTGGGTCCTCAACCGCGCTCATATTAATCCCTGCAAGTTTAATGTTCTCTCGCGACCCTAATTTCAATACTACAAGCTTCATCCCCTCTTCGTCTTATCCCTTAACCCACTAAGGAATAATGAATTCTTCCTTTCCTCATTTTGTCGCTGCGACCACGCAGCGACTACTTTTTCTTTCCTATTATCTTGTCACGTGACAAAGGATGCGAAGAAATTCAAGCGACAAGCTCGAATCTTCGATAACTTTGTTCAGGGGACAATGCTATTTCGAAAATTTACTTTTTCGAAGTTTCCATCGTAGCTCGTGAATGTGTGGCGATGCGTATGGCGAAATTCCACCCCCGCTGGGATCCGCGTGCACGGATCTTTACGATGATCGAGGAAAACGAGAAGGATTGCATCTCGGGGTTGGGAAAAGGTCGAGAGTGAAGGACGTGATCAGAAGGTCGTTGAGTTGGAGGGAGAAAGAGAGATAACGAGGAAAAGAGAGAGAATTAGAGATAGAGAGAAAGATGATAATCTAAACGATCGCAAAGTGGGCTGCAGAAACGCGCCGAAATTGGCAATAACAGGATATGCCTGAGCGCGGTGCCCCGGTGCGAGAACTTCCTATTCTGGTTAGCATTCAAATTGAATCTTCGTGGCGGCCGGTCGTGAAGAGTTACCGCCGTTAATGGACCTCGCGAACGTTCTCAAATTGCTGGCATATAGACCCTCTGCTTGAGGTGTCTGCTGTTAGTAGAGAGCTCGACGAAAAGCAGTATTCCCCTCCTCTCTTCCTTTTCGTGCTTCCTTTTCCTCCACCATTTCACCTCATGTTTCTTTCTCTTTCCTTTTCTGTACTTCTCCCACCTGCGTCATGTAAATGTGGAGTCGCAGATTCAATCGACGAAATTTTAATAAGCATCAGGCTTACGTGATGGAAAAGATGATATTCACTTGAGACACGCTCTCAACTTTTATCGGTTAACTATCAACTCAGTAGCTCGCGTAAGAGCAGTTTTTTTTTTTTTTTTACAAGTGAAGAACGATCGATTATCCATTGGAAACGCCGTCGTGACGATTGGCGATGGAAATTCGGCTTATGCGGAGAAAGTTTCATTTCGCAGTTCGAATCCGTCAAGAATCGCGTTACTCGGTGGCTTCAAAGTTTTTTTTACAACCGCATGCTCCCGGTTGAATCCGATCCACGTATTTTTGGCTTTATTTGACGATTTTTATCATTCGTAACGATTTTTAATCAGGAAATATTAAAAATGGTTTGAACCCACGATAATGGGTAATGAAAGGGAACGAGGTGACCTTATGGACTGCGAAAAAGCTGGAATACATACGCGTAGTGTATGGAAGCGTACGTTACGAGCTGTTCGGCTCATTAGCCACGAACCCAATTCGAAGATCGCGGCAGAGGCCGGATTCACCGAGCTATACATCAGAGAGGGAGAGCGACAAGACGACAAGGGGTTGTTCATGTCTGTCGTGGGACCAGGAACGAATGAGAGCGAGGAAGAGGGTGCTGGTGACTACATACAGTCAGAATTCCACCCTCACTCCGTCACTTCTTTTTTTTCGTTAAAACCAAAGTAGCCCGCCCCTTGGTTTAGACTCCGGAAGCGGTCTATCGGGTTACACGGTTGGAAAGTGATTTCCAGTAGCGCGAGTACCAGTTGAGGGTCACCCCAGTCCCATGCACTGAGAAAGTCAAAAAATTCAACTCTCGCTTTGGCTCGTCTCCGTTTATTGGCACTCGCCGACAAAAAATTGAGAGCTGGATGAACAAATCCACAAGTATTCGTCACAAAATCTCGACCGATGCATCGAGATATCGATTTCCCATTATTTTTCGCCGTAATTTTTAATCGATTACCCGTGTTGAGGGCAAAACTTTTATTTCCCCACTCGATCTCTTTTTAAATGATTCACGTACAGCGCCTAGATTAAAAAAATGATGACTCTTGTCGGAGTTAACATTTCGAGCAACCCTTACTCGTAGTGCGAGGGCATTTTTTCGTTCTGGACTCGTACTAACGACCCTCTCGTCGTAGTCGAGATTCGAAATGGCTAATTCAGCGCGGTGATTCCTTGGGGAATAGTGAGGGTAGTGAAATCTTAGGCTTGGCAGATTCGTAACCTCGGTGGCTATATCATCGTCTCATGTAGTCAAGATACGAGAGAGTTGGACAGAAAGAGGAAACGGGCAATGAAGCAAGTATCGTAGAGAGGACGAAGAGCCAAACGGCAGGGACGAGAAACGGTACGAGATTCAATGAGGGAAGCAAGAGCAACGGGGATCTCCATGTCTTAATATAATTCTATTAGAGGTAACTATGCGAGCTCTCTGGTCTGCAGACCATTTCCATCGTTGGATTTAATCACGAAGCCAGCGAACCGTGCGATATTCTCTCTCTTCTATTACGAACCCTATTCGACTTTGCCACCCACCCATCCGTTAGTCCACTCCCATAACCCAGGTAGAAAATTCATGTGTTCTATATGCTCAGTCCACTTAACAGAATATTTCATTGTGCCCAATCAAGAAATCAAATAAATTTCCGGCGTCACCTCGAACGTCGAACTTCAACTGATTATTTTAAAATTTAGGAAATAAAATTCTAAAACGAACCCAACAAATCTCCCATCTCCATAAAAAACTAATGCCAAGTCTTTCGTTTCTGCTTACAGCCGAGCTCAAGATGGACGTACTTCGAGAACGAGAAGTCAAGGATAGCCTCGAGAGACAATTGCAAGACGAACAAAAGGCCCGAGGTGAGTAAGGCGACACCAAATATTAGCAAAAGCTTTTTATCACGTACGGTAACTATTTGACTTTTCTGAATTATATGACGGAAGTCGTGATACCAGGGAAACAATGCCTGGTCACGTGACCACCAAGTCGAATAGTTTTATAGTTGCGAAGTAAATTTCCAGGCAGAGCTTATTGATTAAAATGTGCAATAATCGTGACTCGAAGATTCGTCAGAGACGAAACGTTTAGGGGTGTGTATCGAATGTCCCGAAAGGGGTTTTAATACCAAGGGTTAACTTGGTAATAAATCAAGAAGCCGTATAGGACACACTTCTCTGTAAAGTTTCGTGCCCATCCACCGAGTAAAGGAATCGCTAAGGAGGAGAGAAAAGATAGAAGGACGCGTGTATGTCCGTAGAGAAGGGGCTGCAAAGGTTTCCACGTATCCTATTATTCCGCGGTGAGGGTTGGCAATCAATATCCATATTGGCATCGAGCTTTTCGATCCATATTCGCATCAGACACTGTGTCGTCATTTTGTAATGCCGAAAGGTTATCGACACAGCTATGAGTCTGAGCTTGATTCGTCTCCACCATGTTTCATCGCTCGTCTTCCGATCTCGTGCGTTTCTCTAGCCTCAACAACGTGCTGTACATCGTCGAAACTTACACGGAGGTTTGGCGACGTTGGTGTGAATGGGAGATCGAGAAAGTAAGGGAGAAGGCGCGCAGAGTATGCCAAAGGCCGTGATCGCTCAACCAAGTTTGTATCGGATGTCAGTTGGTAATAGAATAGTTGTCTCGTGTTTGTCGGCTGGTTCCTTTGACCACGGCTTATCCGGCGACTCGTCTCTTTCACTATTGATGCTGACTCTCTGCCCCATCGTCCTCGGTCTCTGTTTCACTTTCATGGCCGACTCTCAGGACTTCTCAACCCTGTCAGCCATCGTCGTGTATCTACGTCGATGCTTTTCTCCAATGATATTCAAGTTCAAGACAACCCTCGATCATTGTCTTCGAGTACGACAAGTCGCAGAGAAGCCAACCGAATTATCAAAAGCCCTGTGGAAACTTCCATGTCCACTGGGAACTACTCGAGGCTCTTGGTCTTCCGGGGGAGATTTTGAGAGAGTCAAATACCCGATGATGGACAAGGGTATGAGAAAAATTGTAAAAATTTCTTTTATATCAATGCCCCTAGAATTCATTTACAAACAAAAAAACAAATATATCGACGACATTGGCACAAAATTTAGATAAATTTAACACATTCGTGGTCTGCTCTTGCCCCCCCCCCCCCTCTCTGTCTCTCTTTCTCTATAGCTCGTACCGTCTTTCCTTTCGTATCGTCGTCTCGTTTGCTGAAATAGTAAACTCTCTTTTCCCATGTAGTCCGGGATGTCATCGCGAAGGCGTGCAGAATCTATGGTCGCTGTTGAGCATTATGGATTCAACGTGAGCGCAATATATGTCGTAAATAAAATATGGCCGGGCACAATACGTGCAGGCTAAGTTAGAGGATACACGTGGTCCATCTTTTGACAACCTCAAAAGCTCTCTGTCATCTTACTCTCGTGTATGTGTGATATTAAACTTTTTAACTTGCTTTCATGACGTCACCGTTGACAAACTAAAGCATCTCCCTCTTTTTTGCCATATCCTCGGGGTCGATGACTCGGGACTCTTTCCCTCGTATACCATCATTCATTTTCCACCCCACATCGAAAAATATAATTCACGCGAGATAACGTCGACACATTCAGTAAACTCCATTTTTTAGGAATTAACCGTTTTCGAGTCGATAAAAAATATAAAAAATACAAAATTTGATTAAACAATATATCGCGTAATTGGATCGAACGCGATTTACGAGCTTTTTTGAAAATTCTCGTGGACTGTGTTTATTGATAGGAGGCGGGAAGCCCGGACAAAATATCTGTCAAATCAGCTTCATAAGTAAAAAAAAAAAAAAAAAAAAAAAAAAAAAAAAAAAAATTTGGGATTTTTTAGGAATTACGTAATTCCGCGCCTTTTTTTAAAGATCGCACAACTCTTTTACGAAATACACAGAAAACCAAGAGATGAAATGAAATGGAAAATTTTGAGAACGTGGACGAAAGTCGTCTTGGGATTCGCACAAGGGAAAAATGAGTTGGTAGTGGCCAAGCCCTCGTGGTTGGTAATTGGAGACTGAGAAAACAGCAAGTCCATTAGTCAACCGCCTCGTGGTATGTCAATACATGAATATGACAAGCATTCGTGAAGAAACAGTGACGGAGCCGATCCTCATCCGGAAGTTGGACGACGATCCCCGCATGCGGCCAAAGACTTTCAAGCACCCAATACCCATAGCAGTCCTTGCCATTTATGTCCATTAGATTTACACTCACCATATCTCTTTCCAACGAAATATCATGACGGAAGTTATACAAGTAATGTCCAACTCCGAAACCATCATCAAAAGCATATCGAGAGTAAATAGAGTCGTGGCTTTATCTCTTTCCATATCTGAATGATGGGCACTCGTGTCGAGAATCGTGTGTAGACGTCAAACACAGTTGCAATGATATATTTACACGGCCATCGATCTTGGAAATGCGTCGATATGTGACAATCATAAGGAAATAAAATTTCTCGTCCTGAACGCGGAATTGGAAAAAGTGGTCGTCAAAAATGCCGAACCAGCACAAAACCCTCGTGTCAAGTTAATTTACCCGGAGGTGCCGAGACGAAAAAGTGGGAACGTTTCTATTTGAAAACTTCTAACGAGCTCCACGAGGAAAAGCGAAGATCAGGCAAATCCGTAATTCGTGACTCTTTTCTTTATTTTCCCATCGTTTAATGGTGTGTGAGCGAGACTCACGCGGATGATTGATGACGTAAGCGCGGTGGGGTACATCTCAAAGATACGTTCGTAATCAGTTTTTCGTTTTTTACTCATCCCACTAATGATCTTCTTGTGAGAGATACCGTGTCATCTGTCGCGCCCCTTGCTCTCCTGATACTTTATATCTCTCACATACTTTTTTCCCTTCACAGTACTCAGAGCTCAAAATACGTTCATGTATTCTTGGTATAGCGAGACGTTTCCTCGTTCAGTGGCTTTCCCTTACTCTCACCTGAGCCAATAACTTCATGCCTGGAGTTGCGCGACGAGGATGATTTCTTTGTAATCTTGGAAAGTGGAAATTTGTCCGGAAAAAGAAACTTTCAGTGTTACCAACTCGTCGTGCACGATTTTAGCAGCGAATCGATTTAAAGATCCAAGTGAAAAAAATTTATAGAATTTCTATAGGAAATTCATAGAAATTTTATTAAAAAATCTGTAGAAATGACATCAAAAATCGGTGTAAATTCCGTAGAAGATTTTTCGAAATTCCATAAAAAATCTATGGCGTTCTTTCCCATTTATTCGCTTCCTATATCAATTTTTCCATTTTTCCATTTCTTATGTTAATTACTTTAGAATTTCTATAGAATCCCTATAGAGAAAATATTCTAAAATTGTATATCTGGCGTGATAAACGCTCACCTCATGAGAGCCGTCATATTTCGTATAGAATTTTTATAAATCGTATATAATTCTAAATGCACAAATTCCTATATGACCTCTAAAGAGATTCTATAGAAAAATTCTATAGAATCTCCATATAATTTTATTTGTTATATTATTATATTACTATTATTATTTATTAATATTAATATTATTGAGAATATTATTAAAATATATAGAGATGCTATAGGACAATTCTATAGAATCTCTATATAAATTTTTCTTTTGGGAAAAAATGAATCATTGAGAGTCGTTTGTGTAAACTAAAGGCGAAGTATCATCAATAAGGGTGAAGTTGTATTGCAGAAAGGTTTCTTCTGCTATCCTGATAGGGACATGAATTCGCCTGACATTTTGCTAAAGGTTGAGTGAACAACGTTGTAACCGAGCTCGAAGATTTCATAGAGTGTTACGGGGTTGTAAAGCGAGCTGTGTGCTATACTGTTGGCGGGGTATAAGGGTCGCAGAAGTACGGAACAAGCATCAAGTGTACATGAGAAAGGCTGGAATACAATGAGCAGGATTGATCGAAAATATATATATGTTTTTGGAGAAAGAGCAAAGCTATAATGTCCTATTCGCATCTTAGGTGAAACAATAAGATGACCTTTATCGCTGTAATAAATACGTCCCGATTGACGAGGTCGTTGCTCTCCGTCCGACTCGGATCGTTGGCTATGTCCTTGGTATACAAGTTTCTCTCGTTAACCGGAAATTACTTTGATCGAATAGTGTTGGGTCATTCCCGTGGTCGTCGTAGTCGGTCGTCGACGAGCGAGTAACTCGTGTTGTCGTAAAATCCGGATTCATTTTCGACGATCGATTCGATACTTATCGCGTAGAGTCGAGCGCTCGCACATGCACATGTTCACAAAACAAATCAATATCTTTTTTGTATCAAGCACGACGATAAAATTTCGTTAAATTTACGACAACTCGCCAGTTCTCGAGTCGTTTTATTTTCATTGCCAAATGAGTCAAAAAATAAAC
The DNA here is from genome assembly GCA_030522525.1 of Campopleginae sp. 14b. Classification (NCBI taxonomy): domain Eukaryota; kingdom Metazoa; phylum Arthropoda; class Insecta; order Hymenoptera; family Ichneumonidae; species Campopleginae sp. 14b. The sequence goes on from JAPYYS010000144.1 coordinate 145,817, forward strand.
TATTTTCTTGCACTCTTGCGATGACCGAAACAGACACACTACGTCGTAACGATTACGCTCCATTTTCATTTTATCGAGACACATGCCTTTCTATACATGTATTAATATCTATGAGCATACTCATGGACCAAGAAGATCACTGGGATGCTGGTATTTTTCGTTTCACGCTTCGATCCCTCTTCGTATCAGAAACGTCGTGATAATATTGTAATAACGATGGACCGAGCGAGCAAAATATACATACACACTGTTATTAACGATAATAAATATAGAAACGGAGAGGGAGAGCAAGAGCAGAAACGAGAGAAGAAAATATATGCGCAAGGGTGTACCTCGAGCTTGCTATTATACAGCTTCTGGATACGATCCGTTATTACTCGTGCTGTCTTCTGTCATACATGCGACGATGCAAAAATCGACTAACTCTGTGTAAAAACCTTACCATATTCGCTACTTTGTATTCTCTACAATTTAACATACACATAGACACTAATCGATTATAATGTCATACGAGAGGTCTAACTACGTACGTCAACCACGAAAGCTTGCCGGTAACCGACGGCCTTTCGTATACCATACTAAAACGACGCACCTCTCGGTTTCTTGGTGCGGTCCCGCATTTTCTCTCCGCGCGTTACATTTTAGAGAAGCCGAGCCTCGTTTTACAAGGAGCTGTTATTATGCGGCGTCGTTGTAATTAGTCGTGAGTACAGAGAGAAAGAGAGAGAGAGAGAGAGGGCGAAAGAAAAATATACGCCAAACGTTTGTTGCTGAAACAAACGAGAATAAGCCCTGGGATAAAAATAAACCGCCTTTCCGCGTTTGTTTTATTTCCATGCACAAATTTCGCTTTAATTAGTCATTATTATCGGGAAATTAAATATGGTCGTACTTAATTAGTAATAGCATCAACTCTCCAGTCGTTATTATCCTTTTCTTACAAATTACCTTTGCAACCAACTCGGGAGATAATTTTCTCGGGGATTGAAATTAAAAAATATTGCAATGTAAAATATTTGCTGTGCCAGGCAAAAGTGTAACGCGATATTAAACCCGACACTCTTCATCCGTACACGACATTAAATGGTGGAGTATACACTCAATCACTCGCGTATGTACGCGAGAAGTTGGTGATATCCAAGCGCGCGATCATTCGCGGTATGCTCCCGGCAAACGGCATCCGAAAAGCGTACAATCAAAATCACTCTGAGATTTATACGGGATGTCCACAGATATAGCGTACTGTGGAGGAACCCTTCGAATTAGCCGAGCGGTAATGCCGGAGATCGGGTGTCGGTGTAATTGGGACCCGAGGGACTTTCCCCAACAGTACGATTTTCGACCCTGCTGGTGTGTCGTTGCCTCGAACCACAGCACCGGCAGTGGACTCGAGTTTTCACGTGGCAAAGTCGATAACTCGCGCGAAATTGTTTCGCTTGTTCGCGTGATGATTTTCGTGAAAAAAATTGAACATTTTTTATTTTACTTTGTAGCTCGGGATCAGAAAAAAAAATTCAAACGTTATTCATTCATGACGAATCATTGAGAACAACCGATTGTCCAGCATTGCATGCTCGTCGAAGCGGAAGTGGTAGCAATTAATGGGAGCAATAAAGTGAAAGAAAAATTGATAAGAGTGTTCGTAGAAAAGGTAAATTGGGCGGAGCAGAAAAAGAAGGTCGTCAGCGAAGCGTCACATGAGCCGGTCAAGCTGTGAACTGTACAAACCGCGTCAACTATTTTTCACTTATTCTTCCACCGTTTCTCTCTCGCTCGCTCTCTCTTGCGGATTTTCACACCTTTTGCTACTTGCCTGCACCGTTCATGATCGACCTGCCGGAATATCCGAACCTCACCGGGTCCACCAACATCCCCTTAATACACAGACCGTCCAGTATTATGAGAGAGGGCGAGAGAGGACGAGAGAAACGACGGCAACCGAAGTAGCGACGAGGATGGGTTAAACGGAGAGTTTGGGGGTTCATGGACGAGCGATACTCAGCGTGGACGAGCACCTTTGACGCACACACCTGCTTCGCACACCCAGAGCGCCCTCAAATTCCACTCTCTCGCTCTTTCCCTCTATCCCGCATAGCCTGGACAACATATATCTGTTACACTCCCAGCAAGAGCCTTTATTTTCGTGGTCCCAACACCTATCCTCCTCATAAACGCGCACGAACACATGTCCATCCAGCCTCGTTCTTTTTATCTCAAAGCCGTCCCCCTTTACGGCTTTCTCTGTGTATTCCTTAATTTCCAATGAGTCGGAATACGACACATGAAACGCCAAACTCTGCCACAAAGGGGATTGCCGAGAATGAAAGCGCACGGACCTATTCTCAACCCTTCCGTTCTATCACTGCTGCTGATGTTGATGAATCCTCCGGTCTCTCTCTCTCTCCCTCTTTTCCTCTTCACTCCTTGTGTGTCTTTTCCACGATCATTTTCTCGCATACCTTCAACTTTCAGTAAGTAAACCATGGCTCATTCCGGTAGGCTGCATCTGGTTCGATTGATTTTTGGTCCAGTTCCGAACTACCGATCGAAATCAGTAATTATGCACTGAATAGCTTGAAACTAGACCCACGCGATTCCGACGTCGATGATAATCCTTTGAGTACTTCTCGGTCCCGAGATGTTTTGTAAATGTTTGATAACTTTGGTGACTTCGATATGCGCCAAGCCATGAAATTGAGTAGCAACAGGAACTGAGAGATGCAAAGATTCAATGAATTAGAAGGAACGCGAAAGGCAAGTGGCGTAAGCGTTGAGCCAAGATGTATGTGCGACGAGCCACATCTCGTTGTTGTTCTGTCGGAACAAAGGGGTTGTTCCTTGCTCGGTTCTCTGCTCGCGGTCTCGTACCTACGGCGGACAAAGCTCAATCACTTGTCGAGCTCGGACACTTTTCTCTTGCTATACTCTCCGTCTCTGGCTGCTGCGATTACGCCAGCGAGTGTGTATTGGGTTAGGTAGACGCAGGCACTACAGGCGCAGTGGAGTATCGAGGGGGTGGTTAGAAAAAGATGGGAAACTCGAAGGAAAAGAGAAAGGCGAGTGACTCCGACACATTCGCTTCAAAGCGATTCTCTGTCATGGTCCAAGCCTGAGGTGTATATGTGTCTCTGCGCAAGCATGCGGAGGGTCGCTCGTTCTCAACTCTTTTGTCAATTAACCTTCCACCAGTCGGCGGCGACATAACAGCAGCACAGACTTATCCATGTCAACCAGAAAGGCTCATAAGGATGTAGGGTACATTGAGAAACGTAGAAAGTTTAATGAGTCGAACGGTCCAGGCTGTTGTAATTAATTGAAATCAGTTGTGAGGTTTTAATGTGAAGTGACTCCGCAAAAGGAGCCACATGTGTCAATAATATATGTGGTTTAATTGTCGGAAAATGAAGGTACATGAGATGAGACCCATACTCCTCACCAGGCTCGCATTACTCCCTTGTGCAGAAACGGTATTGGCTATAGGTGTTGGCTTCGCGAAGGTAGACTCGGTAAGTAGAGCAAGCTCCGGTTATAGGTTCTTCTTCTCTGGAAAGAGGTTCATTGCAGCTGAGAACGGAAACTGACGGTCAAAATCAATTTGCCACTACGGACTAGCAGCAGCAAGCCGGGTTAGCACGTACAAGAGAAAGAGGTAAACCGTAGAGAGAAGAGAGTACACTTTCTCGCTCGGTTGATCGGCTAACCCCAGCGTTGGTGTTCGGTTCTTGCTAGGAGAAAGCTGGTATTATGTCTCGTTCGGAGCAACTGTCTAACGCCTCACACCCTCTACACTATATGCCCTGTGTACCACCTGTAACTAGTGTATTCTAGTTGGCGTGTCGTACTGCACCAACGGGATATATGTTGACAGCAACCTGCTCACTTCGTACCACTGGGCCAACACCAACGGCATCACTGCTACAGCAGAGCTCCGCGAGCTTCAAGGATATGCTATATAAACGCAAGCCTGGCGCAACCGGGATAGCTACCGCGGTCACTTTGTGAACTAAGCTGGCTTTGCCCGCTGTTTAATTAAGTCCTGCCTAGACTACTCACTCCGCACTCTCGCTCACTCAGTTACGAGAACTGGACGACTACCACCATCGCCACCGCACACCGAACACACAGCTACCCATGAACCAAGCAGCCCCTTAGCTTCTCTCATTTTTACTCTTTCTGCTCTGTCTCTCCTTTGCCTCTGCTCCCAAAGCTTTCATTCGCTCGTTCAGAGACACAGCGACGTCCAAAGTACGATCGGTGTACAACGATCAAGCTGGCTTTGCCGTGCAACCAGTTCGCCAAGAGCTCGTAAACGTGGGACTGTTGCTTCTAGCTTTGTAACAAAGAAAATAAAGACGAGCAATCAGTCTAGATGGAATGTATTACCAAAAAAAGTAACAACCACGCAAATGTGGAAACGTACAAAACGGTTATGAGAGCTTTACCACTCCATCAGAATCGAAAAATCGTGTCTGCCTTGGTAATCATTGAAATCACCAGCTTCGCCCTCCGAAATGTCACGTTCAGTAAATTCTTAAGGATGGAAGACATCAGGATCGAGTGCCATGTCGTCTCGCCGATCGTGTCATTGTGTATCGCGATTTAATGATTTGGCTGAATGATTGCAGCCCCAGCATTTCGTAGCTCGTACCCACCGACGTAGTTTTTTTTTTTTTTTTTTTCATCTCAGTGCTGCACGACTTGACGACCCACCCCCGAGGCTTTCCAGTAAATATGATATACAGCCAGTAGCTGCCATAGGAGGTGTACGTGTCGGTTAAACGTAGCGCTCCTTCACAACGCAACGTTGAAAATCCAGTAACCTTCGCACGCGCGTATGAATTCGTTGGCGCATAACATCGAGCTTCCGTAATATAATTGTTAATGCGCTGATGGGCCCTCGGGCTCCCGTCAGCCGAGGCTTGCTTATGCATTGTACACGCCGCGTGGTATAATGTACGGTTGGTAACGCGCGTCCGTGAGTATATACGTCGACCAGCAGCGGCATCAGCAACCCCTTACGTAAAAATAGACGCACATCGGCTTCGACTACACACCGGCATATCAGTAGCAAATACATTACGATGAACACGCCTCGCGCGTTATACTCTCTTTCTCTCGCTCTCACTCTTTTTCCTCTCTTACGCTAGCATAAAGTATAATAATCGCGTACACACGTTCGCTTCGTATAAGATAAAAAAAAAAAATGACACAAACACACTGATACATGAGATGAGAAACTGCGTCTCATCAAGCCAACGTTATAGACGGATCCACACATATCTATCATTTTTCTCCTTTATCCTCTATAATACGATTAACGTCGTCTTACTCTTATTTTTATATATCAAGCGCAAAGAACAACGTTTCAGCGTTTTCTTTCAACTCAGATGGTATATCGACCTTTTCTTTGCTTCTCTTTGTCTGCGTCCTTCTCGCGTCCTGATTCTTTCAACCTTCCCTTACGTGCATGCAGTTTTCTTTCCTTGTCTTGTCTTTTTTTTTCGTTGTTTTTTTTTTTTATCATGATTTTTTGTTTCCACTATTATAGCTCGTACTCGATACTTTTCATGGACCGTTGATACCCGCGAGGGCACTGCATTTTATATTGTACACGTGCGTTTCTTCGTACTCGTTTATATCGCTGCATCACTGCGGGACGTCTTTGGGAAGAACGCTTTACCTAACATACAAATACACATACATACGCACTTGTATTATGATAATAGATTCGCGAGAGACTTCCAAGATGGAGGATGAAACCGCGAGGGAGCTTTGGTACACGTCTCTCTTCTAGTCTTTTTCGTCTCGATTGCCTCAGGCTCCATTTCCTCGGTTAGATGGATAAGATAATTATATATGTACACCACTTTTGCATAATTTTTGCTCCAGGCCAACAACCGAAAAAATTCATTATTGCCGTGTGGACGGAAAGTAAATAACATGCGATTAAATTATGAAAATTCGGTAATAAACTTTTTCATTCGTGCTCTCAGTTTCTAAATTCCTACTCCTCGCAACAACAATATTAATCGTACCAAAAAAACGTGAGAACAGGCCATTGTGTAAGGCTTCAATTCGTTCATATGCACAGCAGTCCGGATCACGAACAAAAATAGTCAAGTGCTCAACGATAAACTGCATTTTTTCTCTCTACCAATCTTAGCAAATTTGCCGCTTTTATGACTCACAAGGACTCAAATATTGAGACTGTCTCGAATGCAGCCACGAGACTCCGTGTATGCACATTCGCAATGGATGGGATAGAAACTTTACTCGGTGAATGGAAACGAATCCGCAAATGCTGAATCTTTTGTTGGTCAGAAAACTTTTTTTTTGTTATTTTATTCATTGAATTCGCGTCCAGAAACATTAACCTCCGGCGACTGCTCACTGATTTCTCTTCAGCGACGAACAATCATCGAACACAATAAAAATTCAATGATTCACGTCAAAAAAACAAAGGTTCGAAAAACTGGGGGCCAAATTTTCTGCATTCTCGTTAATATTCGTAAATGTATCTCCTCGGCATAGAATGGTCTTTGTAAATGGATAAAGGAAACAGGGTCGTATGAACGCTTGCATAGCCATGCCTAATCGTATTTCATTATAATGCTCGGTGGCACCGCGGGTATGATAAACAAAGAGAAGACGTAAGAAATACCGCTCTCGGGTTGTAGATAATGCCGGGAAACATAGCTTCTGTATGTACTGTATAGAAGCAACAACAGTATCATGGAGAGACTCGCGCCACCCACGCAGGCACAGTTCGCCATTCCTCTCGGCAGTCTATACTCGCCCAGGCAACGATGAAAGCTTATTTACACTCATATGCTTAAACGAGAGGACGTAGGAAATAATACGAGAGCGAGGAGGAGCGGGGGAGGGGGAGACCTCGAAATTTTGTTGGAACACGGAATTTAGATGAAATTGCGGAAATTACTTCGGCGCGAGCAAGTATAAGGTGAGCAGGGATAGAGACGGAGAGACGACAAGGAAGAGATACGTTCACGTGAACTCATCCTTTATCCACAGCAGCCAACGCAAGCTTAAGTGGAAGTAGACTAGAAACAGGCTATATAATGTTAGTTCCGCTCAATATTATGTGCATTAACCAATGACACTTTAACAGGAATTTCAGGACAAAACCTCGCTGCTTCGATTGCTCTTAAACATCCAGGCCACAGCGGAATCTATAAACGAAAACGATCCGAGTATGTGCCCTAAACGATTTTCAAATATGCGAAACAAATTTTTATTTCGGCTCGATGTGAGAAAATTTTTTTCTCTCTATGGAAGTTGAACGCTGCATTATTCAATGTATCGAATGTCTCCGTGCATCTATGACCGAAGTCCATAAAAATAAAATTTACACGAATTTTAGTTTGTTCGAATATTTTTTATTGCAAAAAATCGTCTCGTACTCGAGAATTACATTTTTTTTTTTACTGCCACACCCCTACATGACAGCAGGGCCTCTATTTTCAAGGCTTTTTTTTATTAGGGTCTAGTCGAAATTAGACCGCGATAAGCTCGAGGCTCCCACGAGTTCCTTCCCTTTTTTCAGTTCGTAAAAATTCGACTGTTTTTGGGAGTTTTTTTTTTTCGCTGAATTCATTTGAAAGTGTGACTATAACGCGTGCCAACGAAACCTCAAATTACGAAGAAAATAACGTGTGCTGGTCCCTCGAGAGGGCGTAAATAAATAAAGCCAAATGTGTAACGGTGATAACCGGTGATTATGAGCCTGCGGTGTCATTCTCAGCGAACCGAGACCGGCCACTGCTCTCGTCGCGACATACCAATTCACTGACAGTCCTTTTTTACCCTTTCTTTGTTCTATCCATTCGTCTCGGGTCCTGTCGATGCGGCAAACAAAAGAGCAATTCGAGCGTGAAACACGCCGAACGCTAATTAACGACTCACAATCCAAACAGTTAGAAAACACTAAAGATTCATTACCATCGTGTCGGAAATTTTTCTAGTGACTCCGATGCCTGGAATCTCCGTTAAAAATCCTTTAAATCCGAGAAGAGTTTAAAATTTTTGTTTATTTCGTCACAACAGCACGGAGAATGTTCACAGTTGCAGGATTTTCAGGGGTTACAGTAGCGAAGGGATAGAAATTTAAGAAGCCACCCCTCACGCTCAGAATTCTCTTGTAACATCCCCCTTAAAGCCTCAACGTTGGACTGTCGGTCTGACTGTAAGCTACTGTATCGCCCCTTCTTTCCCTTCACCTTGCTCTCAGCCGCGACTTGTTTCCATAGCTTTCTATTATGCATGCCCTTCCTTATTGGCAGTAAACGGGCTTACCCTTCCTCTCGCTACTCCCCGTTTCTCGAAGTCACTGCTGGTACGGAGCCGCCATCGAAATTACGACCGAAAGCATATTTCTAATTATTAGCTTCATTGCCAGTGTAAAAGGGGCTCATTTCTGTCTCTGTACATCGAAGACAAGATCAACGATGTAATAAAAACCCAATGAGCTCTGCCAACAGGCTCCTCGCAAGAAGAGTCCAACAAAAAATTCAACAGAGACTTGAAATCGATCGAAATGGCGAGTAAAAAAATATAATTAGAATTATTATTTTTTTTTCTTTTATGGAATCGATTTGTGGATGAAAATCAAGTTATTTTTAAATTTGTGCACTTTACCCCACGAGATTTCGATCGATGCTTTTTCGTAATCCCAGAAACGTTGATTGGTGCTTGAAGAATTAAAATATTACGTAGAATTGTTAATTTATTTAAACAGCTGAAATGCATTGAGACGTGCGCATGTGTGCGAAATAAAATCATCAATTACAACGGTGTGGGAAGTGGTGGTGTCTGCACAAGCAGGCGAGTAACGTTTTAGGTACGTGTTCACGTCGCCACGAATGATCTCGTTCGCCACAACCAATTTGGCGTGGGCGAATGGTTCATAGTCATTGATGGGTCGTATGCGTTAACGATTATGTTTCGGCTGTAATCATCGGAATGATTGTCTCGATCGTCGCTCTAATAAAGCCCGATGGTTGCGAGAGTACGTGCAAAGCTTATCCCTCACTTTCTCTCCCTCCCCTTCCTCATCCATTCCTCCCCTATCAATGGTCGTACAGTCATTTCTGTACATACAGCTCGTACACACGAGGAAAACGTATACTTGTACGTTGCACAAACTCGGTTGACCACCGTTATACCATCCAACTAGATGACGATGATGGTGCGCGCGCGTAATTGCGCTTGATCCCCATTTGAGGACGCGGCATCGCGACGCTCATCGACCAAAAGCAACGAGCAAAATCATTGTGAAATGTGTGTCGTTGGTCCGGCATTATTGAGATCGCTCCCCTCTTCATTTTTTTTCACCAATCAACTATTTATTGCATTTTCCTAAGAGTCAACGACGTTGTTAATATTTTCAGGCTCCATTACAACTTTGCAGGGATATAAAAATACGATTCTTCGTAGTCCTTCGCCCTCATGAAAGAACATTTGTTAAATGTTCATTCAAATTAAATAAAACGAAAGTCGACGAATTTTTCAAAAAAATTATAAGAAACGATAAAAAATTAAAAGCTTGTTATCGAATTGACATGAACAGCGAATGAACATTCGTAATATTTCTCTTTTTGTCATTCATTCGTTGAATATTCATTAAAATCGAATAAAAATTTAAAAAAACCGCAATTTGTGTAAAAACATTATGAGAAACGATATGCAAGATATTGATGGGAAAATGAAAAGCTCGTTAGTTGATGGGCCTATGATGTTCTTTATCCAACGATTACCGGTATTTGGACAATTTCTCCAGCTTTGAGGGATCGTGAAATCGAGCGAGCAAGGGTCGTAAGAGAGAAGATTCGGAGAGTAGGAGCATTGAACAATCTCAAGACAGTAGAAGAGCTAAGACGTTCGCGGTTTCTCGCGAGAGACGATCTTGCGAGTGGGAACGAAGGGTCCTTCCGTAATTACGTCAACCGCAACCACCGAACTACCGTTACGCTCAAGGGTTTGGGAGAAAGTGCCTTCGACCTACCCTCTGCCCCCTCTCTCTCTCGGGGTCTTAAATTCCCTACCCCATTTCTGGTGCGCCCGCCACTACGCGTTAGCTTCTCTCATCCACAACCCCTTTGACCCTGTGAATAACAACGTCAAGACTCTGGGACTGTAAAGTCTTCTCACCCAATGTCTACGTCACTTTTAAACTCTCATCGTAAGGATTATAATGTCCTACAGAATGCAATATTCGTTGTGAGACAGCGTTTGAGAAAAATAATCGTAAAAATTCAATAATTTTCTATCCGAGAACTTTCACTCGTTCATTGTGAATAAACATCGAGAGCAGGTTGTCTGATATTTTTATCATATCAGTTATTAATATTATCCATCGCCCAATTGTTTATAATTCCATGGGAACGTGAAAGGATTTTTCGAAATTTTTATTCGCTTCGTTAACTGATAATTAATCAATGAAAATTTTCATTATTTATAACGAATGTTCGGCAAGAGAGCAGGAAAAACACGTATCGATGCTACTGACTATTGAACGAGGCTGTGTGCCTGAATTAGTGATGGCAAAAGCCTCGAGCATAGCCGCGGCTGTTTGGGTGAGAGGGACTTGTAAACTGTAATTGCATTAATTGCGGTGATATTTCGGACCCAGGTGCCTCGGCACCCGCCGCGGCTCGTTAATAGCAGCCATTATCGTTCCTACATACACACGTAAATATCAACATAAATATGGCACAGTTTACGAATATACAACAGAAATATCGTGTCCCGACGATTCGCAGTTCGTAGATCTGGAGAATTTGGTTTTCCGTGCAATTCCGAGGCGACCCAGCGAGCCATTTTTCCTTTAGCTCACACGACTTGGATCTGGAAAACTGCAGTGAACAAAACGGCGATGAAACTTTGTCTGATCGTTGTGACTAGCCTCTGGCTCGAGGAATGTTTTAGAATCGATTTTTACGCTGGTGGCATATCGCTGCGTTGAAAGCAACGATATTGGCTTGTGTCACCGGTTCATAAGTACATCTATATGATGTGTTTATGCACGCCTTTAACCGGGTGCACACGCATCCGCCCGTGTCCGAGAGCAATTCTCTTTTCTCTCCAATGTTCACTCTCTCGTGGACTAACGCCTCGCAGCTCTCCCTGTACGCATTACGTGTACACACTCGTTACTATATATCGTCCACTGTTACGTGTACAGCGACAAATATCGCATCGACGTTATACTCACGAATATGTTTAACAATAATATTAATAATTAATAATAAAGGAGATAGACCGCATGGGTCATCGCATTTGAGCTCAATAAATGAAGGAAAACGGAATTCTATTAAAAACACATGCAAAGTGGAATTTATTTTTAAGGGAATTATTCAGCGTCCGATTATTTTATGACGAGAATGAAATTATTGATTGCAAACGTTCAGGTCTCAATTTTCCGCTCATATACTTTTGTAGGATTTTAAATCGAGATCGAAAACCCGAAGAGCACTTCAATTTTTGGGAAAAAAATTGGCTGATTAGGCTGGTCTATGTATTGGCAATCGATTCGTGTTATATCTGTGGACGCGATCATCAACGAAGCCCATTCTCTCATCACGCGCACAAGTTGGATAGCATCCTGATATGTGCAGAGTCTCGCTCGTTCTCCTCTCGAGGCCACGAACTAATGACACCAGAGCATCAGCGCTAGGACGAACGTAGCTTCATCGGTTCTGAGGGCATTGCTGCTATAATACTCGTGCCTCGAATATCATCGGTGCGATATTGCCACCGCGAGAGATTAATGTTTCACTGAAAACGTTGTGTGCGATGCTCCGCTGGTCCTCTCCCAGCTTCAGGCTTTCTCTTCCTCTCTCTCTCTCTCTCTCTTTCTCTCTCTCTCTCCCTCTCTATTTCCTCTCCCTCGTTCTGTCTCCTGCATTCTATCACTCCGGGGGATTTGTGGATAGGACGCATTTACGATTCATTGGAAATTCGATTCACGAAACTTACTATCGTGCCTTTCCGCACGTAATATGTCAGACCGTTGATCGAACGTCTCGACTCGATATCAAGAGGCATACAAATTTTCGTGTTTTCTTTTTTATTTTATTTTTTCAACATCTCATCGACTTGTTTGCCGTCTGCAAAAAAAACGAGTATGTTCTTTTTTGTCTATTGCAGACAAGAAATTCTTGTCACTTTTGACGAAGTAACTCGATCCTACGTTGTGAAATTATCCAATGGAATAATTCGCAGGGTGTATGAATGGAATTCATAAATTATACGTGCAATATCGTACTTGGCACATTGCGTCTCATCGGAAGTATCGGAACGTTCATTGGCTCGTGTGTCCACGCTTCTCGAGTTTAGATTGCCAGATTCGAGGGAACGCGAAGAGCATTATGGGATGAGCGAAGAGAGCGAATATTATAGAGATATTGCGAGAGCTCGTTGGTCCTCTCAACAATGCTGTTTATAGGGAGAATAAGAGAGAGAGAGAGAGAGAGAGAGAGAGGGAGAGAGAGAGAAGTGTCGACACAAACGCATCGAGGCTGCACATCGTTGGTTCTCCGCAACGATCATCGATGTGCTGGGCTCGTCTGGCCGATCTGAATGTATATAGGGAGCGAATGCAGCATGCAGAGTGAGAGCGAGAGAGTGTATTCTCGCCCCGACGATCTCTCGCTATGGCCAGAGCTGTCCACACTTCGTACAGCACGACACCCCTTCGTACACCCTTCTCGCAATCCTGCTTACGAATACCTATACATATATATTTCATTCCAGCCAACCTCCAACCTTTCTCTCTCTCTCTCTCTCTCTCTCTCTCTCTCTCTCTCTCTCTCTCTCTCTCTCTCGCGGCTTGGGTTATTGTTCACGTTAATTGATGCGTTATGTTTGATGCCGTTGTGATAGCCATTGTACGCGGGGGTGTCCACTGATAACTGAGTTACCGACTGGGGCGACCAGAGTGCACTCAAACCTAATTATCTCGACCCGATGCAACTGCCGCATTGCGTTCTCGCTGTTCAACTACCATATGTCTCTGTACCACCTATCTACAGTAGCATTAGGCACTGATATATTGTATGAGGATTCACGCTATGGTGAGAATGGATTAGAAGTTAATGTACATTGCCTTGACGCAATATTAAAATATCAGAGTTGTCTTGACAGTTCCGTGGCCGGTCATCGGCCAGGACATTGAAAAAATGATGGGAAAGAAAATTTCTGAAATCCGTATCGATCGGAATATCCGTAGATAATAATTTTGGTGATTTTTTTCTAATTTTGGTTGAACGAGTACCAGGGCATTGAGATCGTCGTTAGATTTTGCAGGATTTCCGTAACTCACTTCCCATTATCGTAACATTATCGAACCACCCGGAATCAATTGGTTTTTTGCTTTTAGAAGAGAGAAAAGTGGGAAGAAATTCAGGCAGACGGAATGAAACGCGGCATCGTAAAGAACTTTACGTATCGGTGGTTCTGTGGGTGTGTGAATGGGCGATAGTAAGAGAACGACGAAAGACGGAGACGGCCTGACGCGGCTCTGCGCAAAACGGAAGCTCCGAGTGCGATAAATCCTGAAATTCAATTCGCTCGCGCTCTCCTTTGGTCCGTGTCTGCCCACGCCCGGGGAGTAACCACTTGCGCCAACTGAGAGACGCGTCTGTCTGCTGAGGTCGTTTCTCTTGCGCCATCTATCTGCGGTAACCGTATAGATAAACAGAGTCGGCTGGTTCTTTCTGCGAAAGCCTCCAACACCTTTTGCTTCTCTTCTTCAATTTAAACCTGGTCATTTCGAATCTTTGCGGCAAGATTCTTTCACGATGACACTTGGCTCGTAAAGTATCCTCAAATGTTCCAATTGGCTGGATCCTTCGGCTCTTTTTCTCAACCTATATCCCACATCATTCTTAACAGATTCGTGCGTTTGACCTTACCGCGATATATGCTCGTATAAAATATAAAGGAAACGCATAAAAACAAAAAATATTGAGCATAAAAGCAACCGAGACAAATATTGTTTGGTCAAAATATCGAAGACCAATAAAGTAAATGGTACGTCATGCAGATCTGTTCGCTTCTAGTTTCAAAAGCATTTTTTTAAAATAATTATTTATTGAACTTAAAGCAATTTTTTTTCTGTCGCTCCGCCTGCTCCGGTAGGACACTCGTCCTACTGTATTTTTTTGTCGCCTTTTCTTTCTCATTCCCCGGGTCACCACACACGCGCCTCACACATCACCGGAAAATTACAGTTTGTTGGCTGTAAAAGTAGAGAGAAATAGAGAGCGAGAGAGAAAGGAGGAGGCTGTGTTTGGTGCGTCATAAAAATCGTAACCACGCCAACCGAATGCATGGAGCATACACGTGAAATTGCACCGGAGACTCTCTCCGCCTATTTGTTGGCCATCAACATTGCTCTGAGTTTGATAGAACCTTTGTGAAACGTCATTTCGCGCGAAGCTTTTATGCTCTTGCTTTTCGCCGAGGCAGAAGCTCGCTCAATTCCGTGGATACTGCAGGGCCCACCGAGCGGTGAACATTTTGTTATCTTGCTTATTTCCGGTATTTGTGTTAATGCCAAAATTTTAACGAATCAACTCTGAGCATGATGAGTAAAAAAAAAATAGGATTTACTCATTGAACAAAAACATAACGAGAAAAAGATCAAGAATTTGTTTATAGGAGTACAAATCTTGAAGCGAAACATTTGATGATGTCACTCCATCAACCCGCTCGCCGGTTAGGGAAGAGACAAATTCTTCGTCACGTTCTCGAGGGTGAGACAGGATTATAGTCTTAGATGCTCTGGTAAGTATCTTGAGAGCGGGCTCCACTAGTTACATTGAAGTAGAATAACGCCGGAGACATGCACATGCACACAGAGACACAAGCAAATTCGTCTTTGAGATCCTCTCTCGAGTGTAGCGTGACCAATCCCGGTTCTTGGCATCTTACCACATGGAGGCGATATTCGACCAGACTGTTGGTGTATACCAGAGGAATCCTAGCCACAAGTTGAGCTCTGAGAGGCGAGCTGATGTGCGAGCCGGAGATGGAGCCTCAGCAGAATCCGAGAGAGTTCTCGGACCGTTGGGTTTCCAAGGAAATCTCGTTGAGGCAACCCAACACTCTGGGTAGGTCGAAGCTCCAGGCATTTTGTCCACCTCGCAGATCTCCGTGTCCATTTACTCCATTATCGAGTGGTCGCGACCTGAGGGCACATGCCAAGCCAAAGACTCACCATCGGTCCTCGAGTCTTGTTATATTATAGCTCAGGTCAACACACGGATGTACAAGCAAACATCTACCACATATCCGGTGTATGGACCAAAGCTCTCGATCTGCTCACGTACTACCCCTTTACGCTCGAAACCAGGAGAGCTTCGGATGGAAGGTCCTTCATACTTTAGACCTGTTTTCGGCCAAGGGATCCGAACGCTGCCGAGCAAAGCCTTGTAATTAAACTCTCGCAGAGTCTTAGATGCAAAACGTACTTAGTAAGCAAAGCTTACCAGTATACGAGCCTCAGAATATCAGATATGGACGAGTGCAAGTCCGAGAAAATCATGGTCGAGCGAGATTGAATAAGCTTTCGAAGCGATATATAACCCGACGTTGCCCTAGTTCAGAATAAACATCGTCTTTTCCCGAAGACTCGTATCACACGGAGACCTGCTTGGATCGCTGTACAGCATCTCTTCTCCATCTCTCTCGCTCTCTTATCTCCAAGGATTTGATCGAACATTCACCGCGGCTCGAAGAAGTAGGTCCAAGCTCCCATCCTTCGAGGAACCGTTAATAGTTCCATCTCCGAGCAGGCCCGGAAGTGTTACCTGCTGGCCTTCCTGCAGCTCAAGGTTAATTCACTTTCTAGTTGCCAATAACCCCATCCGTTGGGGAAGATGTTGTTTCGAACCGCACAGCTGCGTATATCAAATTTCTTGCGTGACAAAAGTCTATACCAATGATTCTTCGGCATCCAAATTCGTAGACGCGTTTTTAGCCTCCGGAAAGACCTCCCAAGCGGTGGGGCTCCGTAAACGTTTTTTTTTTTTTTTCGTTCTGACGTTTAATGGATCTGAAATATCAAGCAGACACCTTGCAGAGTCGTAGTAGGAAACTTTGTGTCCAGGCATAACGATGATTAAAGAGATTTACTTTATAGAAAAGATCGCAGTGAATGCGGAGCCCAGTGGGAATACATGCGATTCGTTGTATATCGATCGGAGAACAACGCAACGATTATTCAATGGCAGGTGCTGCTGCAGGCCCATGTGTTGTCCTTTCCCAACGACTTCACCCATCGCCAACTCGTAGAATAATGGAGATGTATCTGCTCGAGGATACGCCCCTTGTGCTCACGTTACTATACACCCATCTCTTGTCTACTAGAGCTGAGGTGTTATCGGGATTGAGTCGTCGCGCCGCCCTATCTAAGCAACCGTTGCTTTCTTCCTATGTCTATAATAGCCCATGTAATTCAAGGCTCTCCGGTATATCATTTTTTCTTCGAGCCATCAGCAAAGTCAGGGAGTGTCAGCGATTCGCCGCTTTATTTTCTTTCTGACGAGAATCCAATGAAGTAATAGCATCGTCGGTTATTCCTTGCCCCTCTCCGCTCTTTCTGATTGAGCTGTCTCCGTTTTTCATGATCGTTGAACGACGAGAACTTCTTGGAAAGTATCACGAATGCTTGACCATTGAAATTTCTCAGTGCCAACGCATGAGCTTTGATTATGACGTTCGTAAGCACTACGTTGAATGAAGAAGATTAATTAGTCCGGGTTAAGAACGTATCTTCTTCATGAAATACCCGAGTAATCGAGAGCCTACAATTCGTCGACAGGTTCTGCATTTTTTCTTCTGATTAAACGTCCTTAATACAGGAAATTCGATTTTCCAAATGTAATATGCAAGATCTGAGATGCTCAGCTGATGATTGGGCGAGTCCACTAAGCACAGAGATTGTAATTACTGGGTTGGTAACGAGATGTCAGTCGCAAGGGAGCACCGTGACCAGGAAAGGATGATCGATCACCGCAGCCCAGATAGCCCGGAACTTTTGTTCATTATCGCGTCTGCATGTGATCACAGTTCTAGACTCTAGTTTCAGCCAGTTTTCCGACGTTATCAATTGATGCTAGAATTATTGGAAGTCTGCACGATTGTTTATGGTGCTTATTGTTATTTTTGGAAAGTTTGTTTATTCCTCGAGAACGTGTCGTCGTATCCGGAAGACGAAATTGAAGAGGTAACGCGCGAGCAACGGAGCATCCCATTCGTGCGTAATTGTCGACAAATATTAATATTTGCGAGCGAGGATAATGAAACTGATGAGAGGAAGAAAAGTTGGTGGACGATATAGAATTGAGTATTCGGTGAGTACTGGAGTGAGAAGGCGGTGAAAGAGAGTGAGAAGAGATTCAAAGACTGCTGTGTCGGGAGGAGGAAAAGCCTACTCGAGGGTGAAGCTCCACACCCACGAACCAGTTGTTACTCTACCTTGAAGAGCAAATACATAATGCCTCGATGGTTTCGCAACGGGTCTAAAGGGAAGAAGGAGGGAGGAAGAGAGGGGGCTGGCTCTAGGTGCGGTGTCAAGGGGGGTACTGGAGATAGAAGAGAACTGACGCCAGAGCAGAACGCCTCGACGGTTCGTGATTGAAATTTGGAAACTCGCTTTGACACAATTACCCGGGCGCGTTCTGCTACGAAGATATCAAGAGCCTCTATCTGTCGCCACTCCCTGCTTCATCTACTCGTTTTCCTTTCTCTCACTTTTCCTCTCTTTCTCTTTTACTCTCTTCCGGAATACGGCCCACCGAATTCCCTTTCTCGCTTCACAATTATTGGCAAAATCGAGCGTTGCAGTGGAAAGCTCGTGCTCACTGCTCTCTCCCACTAACATCTAGACAGGCAGAGAGCTTTTCGTTCGGTCCCGAATAAACTTTCGCGGGCTGAGAGAACTCCCTGTTCAGCCCCTTCCCCCCTACCTGTATCTACACTTTCTCTCTCCCTCTCTCTCTCTCTCTCTCTCTCTCTCGCTGTTCCTAGTTCGAAAACGAGCACTCTCGCATGTGACCCTGCTGAAGCGCTGGCGTACAAAGTTCGTATTGACGAAAAAAAAGGCCGCCCCATAATTTCGCTTCCGCACCAAAGGTACCATGGCCGATGACAATGCGAGTCGGAGAGTTCGGAGAAAATGTAACTTACCAATTGAAACTTACGGTGACACGTACGCCACCAAAGTATGGCTGCTCGGCTTCTAAATTTCACTCCTAAATTCGGCATCTATCGATTAAGCTCCTGCCAGCAAAAACAAAAGGAAAGACTCGGAACGAAGTCGAAAGGAGTTTCCTTCGATATTATAATTATTTTGCGAAAAGATCGTTACGGGAAGCAAGACGAAGCCATTTATGTGCTTCGTTGTATTAAGGACTATAAAGAAACCTTTCATCATCACCACTGTCACTCCATCCAACTTTTTCACCGGGCTTATTCATCAATGATTCCCAACATTTGATACAGTATTTCTTCGTGCATTCCTGTCACATTCAATCTCGCCCCTTTCCTTTACCTTCCTCCCACTCGCCCTTCACATCATACTTATTCAGACCCGACCAGCCAAACAGGTGATCACTTGTAATGACTCATTGGCATCATTAAATCGTCAAGATGATTCAACAATGAATATTCATTTGGAAAATCGTCGAACTAAGAGAAATTTTTTTTTTCAACTTAACACGACTTTATTTTATTTTTTTACTCCACCCGCCGTCATCCACGTCCCGTAACAATCGTCGGTGATACTATAAAGACAAATATGTGCCAAGAGATATTGAAATCTCTGTCTACTTTTCGCAGTAATTGAAATCCTTTCACATGTGCAACTGAAAATGGAATTCAGTGTAATGCACCAGGAAGCTCCGAGCTCTTGGGTGTTCGACCTACGAGATGTACGGATAGGGGTAGCAAGTGTGGGGTGAACGTGGTCGGTGCTATAGTCTCCGGTGCGACTGTCGGCGAATTCTCTTTGCTGGATCTTTAATGCGGCAATCTCGGGGCGTGATAAACGCTCGCTGCTAACTAGAAAAGCCGCGAAAGAGAATCGGCAATCCACGTGGAATGCATTCATTTTCGTCGTTTCTTCGGACGTGCAGACATGCATACATACATTTTTACATCGCACAATAAACTCGACTGGCAGCCACTCGGAATGAACATTTCGAAAGGTGACGTTTGAAGAGATTCCTCGAGATTACGATGAACATTTTTGTATGGAAAATCTTTTACGTTTTCTTACCAAAATTATTTATTTTCGGTTCTACTCCAAAAATTATTTTCCGACTTTTTATTTGTTTTTAATCGATGAATTTCTACAGCTTCCAAAACGTGTTTTTTACGCCCACAATCGATCGTTTGGTAAAATAAATTATGCAATTTTTTAAATAGCATCTTGGGCAGATTTTTTTTTTTTTTTTTTATAAAGAATGTGAGTCTTTCGATTCAATAACGAGTGAATGTGATGGCAAATATTTAAAGGCCCGTTATACATGGTATCCATTGAAAGCCGTGAAATGTGGATGAACATAACGTAAGGAACAAACGTTTTCTTTGCATACACGAGAAGATTAAAAAGGCAAACGATGGTTTCTGCTTGAATCCCGCAATATATGTATGCGAAAGCGTTTTCTCGCTCAAGCTCTCAGGGGACGAAGTACGAGGATGCGAGAGTGGGGGGATAGGGAGAGGTATCGCGAGACTAAAGTATCCATACAGTATACTCGTTGAAAGGAAATTTATGGGAATTAATATTGGTTCCCCAGGGTCGAGGAAAGCGACGGGAGAGTAAGAAGGAACATCGTGGAGATCCCAGAGACCCATGGAATGCGACTTTCCCAGCATACATGAAGGGAACTTTAAGAATTTAATTCCTAACAGTCCTCGTTTTACTCTCTCTCTCTCGTCTGCTTGCACACTCTTTTTGCCCCATCCTCCGCATCGCTTTTCATTCCACCTCTCTCCTACCTCCACTCCTTTTTCCTTTTTTTTCAGCCTTTTTCTCCTTTTATGCCCCTTCGTTTTTATCCTTGCGAGTTATAATCTGTTCGACGATTTTCCTCCAAGGAATATCAGAATAAGAACAATATCTCCAGCTTTCTCTCTCTCTCCCAATTTCATCTCCGTCTCGAGAGCACGACATCAATTTTTTCCCCGGAACACCCCTTCCCTGTTCACCCCTCAACCCTCTCCGTCACCTCCCGTTTCTAAACCTCACCAAATTTTTTATTCCAACTTATTTTTGTTCAGATCCATCAACATCCAAAGATTAACACTAAATCTTTACGTATAGTCTCTGTTTTATATAGAACCTCCGTTTTCCACGTGCCATGGGCTCGGATTCATCATTCGGAATAAACAAAAGCTGCTACGAAAACAAAGCCAGGATGAGAAAAATATCTGTTCCTCGATCCTTGGAACTTTTTTTAATTTTTTTTCTTCGATACACAGAACTGAAAAAAGTTGTTGGAAAAGTGACGCTACTAATGGTCACGACGATTGAACTAATACTTGTCTCATTGTTAAGCACATACGCACGAAATCGGTGCGTTTAGTTATTCAAACACACGCCGGAGACAGACCGCTAAGTGATTCTGTGCATGTCGTTTTTTTATCCGTTGTTCGCCAATCTGCACGTGGGGTGAGCTAGGGGAGGGGCTAAAAGGGAGAGCCGTTAACGCTTGACCGATGTACGTCTGGACGGCTACTCGACGATTTCCTTTTCCCCTAAGCTGCGTCGAGAACAACGTCAAAATAACGCGGAAAAGAAGAAAAAAAACGTCGATTCCATCAGGAATCTGTTTTCTATCCCTGCGATATTCGGACGGGGAGAGAGAAATCGCCGAGATAGAAAAAAATCGTTTCTTATGTGTGTGCATTAAACGACAAAAACGTGATAAACTAAAACACACCCCTGGGTGCCGTGTGGTAGATTTTCTTGATACCCAAAAGAAAACAGGCATCACCATACCGAGGGGAGTGAGTGAGAGAGACGGAAACATAGAAAAAAGAACGAAACAACACGTCATCGTCACTCTCGTTGTTTTTTTTCTTACCAAAAAAAGCTGAAAGAAATATGGAATATTACGAAGTATCATTCGACGCTTTGGCTATCGACCCTGAAAATCTTGCAACTCTCCTCCTTTCCCTTTTGAATGGCTCTTAGAATATTTCGGGCCTGGACTACAAGAAAAACACGATAGGTCCACGCGATGGTTTTTGGGAAACTAAGAACGTGGCCTCACGTGTTACGTGATGGACCACACGAGAAGGGAAATTTTGAAGGAACGTAAAAAATTATCCTTCCTTTTAGTTGAGTCAACAATCGCGTGAAAGTGACAAAATTCACGCACAGATTATGTTCACGCCCGTTTTCCTTCATGGATATGAAGTTTTTTGGACAAAAAGTTATTTTGCAATGATTTTCGGTCCGTAATTCAATATTTTTATCAAATTTGAGATCATGACGGATTTTTATCGCCAATACATTTTTGCGACTAAGTGCGTGGACAGTTTTTACGATTTCGAGTGTCTGTGGGCGTTGATCGGACTTTAAAACACTGGGGAATTATTCTCTAGTTCTCAGACGTCGAGCACTCAAACTTAAATTACCAATTTCGTGGCGTTTTATCCCTCGAACTTGCATAACTGTATTCATTTAGTGTAGTCAATACGAGAATGCCCTTAAGAGAAGTTCACGATTGTGGGTGACGTTTCAAAGATAATAGCGAAAAAACATAGATCGCCGAATAAAATAAATCGCCTTTCGAGGGTCCAACGGCGTCGATGGTGATAATGGTGGGTGTTGTGCTCTTTAACTATGAAATGAATATATATATCGCGCGGAGAGGAAGAAAAAAAAGTGGAAAAAAAGTAAACGATGATGCTGAGTCCGAGAAAAAAATGCTCATTCGACTATATAGATGGTTATCGTAGTAATCGTGGTCTCGCCGGACTAAGATAAAATAAAACGTTGCCCCTACGTGCCACAGCACTGGCCAATCTAATGCCAGGTTATTTTTTTAATGGCCCGCAGCGACGATCGAGAATGAGGAGAAAATGGCGAGAGAACACACTAAGGAATAGAAGGCGAAAGGAGAACGAAAGGCAAGCCTTTTGAGAGAATTGTCTCGAATAACAATTTCGGGGGTGGATCGATGGGTCAAATTATTGAAAAGAAAAAAAAAAGTCATTTCTTAATTCGCGACTTAATTCTGATCAAGTTGAAGAAACAAAACTTGATGCACGAAAATTCGAAGGAAATTTCTCACCAAAATTTCCCACCAATCGATGAAAATTTGAAATTTTTGCTTTTCGTCAATAGTTCACACATTTTTGCATCAGACCTTCGAAGAATTTCTCAACCCCTTTGACCTCCCATGGTGCTGCGTATCCTCGGGAAAAAATTTAATATTTAATGTCAAAATGAATCAGAACAACAGACGAAAAAATCAATTTTCGTTGCTTATCCACAAAGTCTTTGTGTATATATGTTTGCATAGAACTTAACATTATGTTTTCCAAGGAACTCTCCCCCTTTTATCACGACTCACCCTCGCTGCTGGGATCGCAACTAACCCCTCTGCCCAGCGTCGGATCCTGCAGTCGCGCTTTCCACATCTCCAATGTTTTGAGCCCCTCCCTTCAGTCACGGAGCATATAATCCTGATATCTGTCGATTTTCGGCCAATAAAACACCAAAGTATATCCGTATAAAACTTACGTATATATGTGTCCATACATATATATATATATGTATACAGATATACACATAAACGTAGAAATTGTATATTTCCCGAAAACTGCTCTGCAGCCTTTCATTCTTTCTGCTTGGAAGAGATAAGAGAAATGACGAGAATCGCGTAAAGATAACGACTCCCTGGATACACTGAAAATGAAATTTCGTCAAACAACGTCGATATTTTGTTGAAAACCGGGAAATAAATATTTTTTTATAATTACAAAATTTTCGTTATTTCGACAATATTTTTCATTTATAAAGCAACCGTCAACAAAATTTACGATTGAGATGATAAAAATTTCTTTCCCAAGAGACTTTCTTCAATATTTCTTGCTGGAATGGTAAAATTTTTGTGATTTTTCAAAAAAATCGTTCAATCGAACGTACCCAACAAAATATCGATCTCATCCAACAAAATTTTCTCTTCAGCGTGCGTTCGTTTCTTTATTATTTTCTCTGCCTTCGTTCGATAAATATAGAAATTATTGCGACGATTCTTTTGCTCAATTTTCTTCCTGTTGAAACGTAATTGTCCGGATGGAAAACATACGTCGTTGCATATAAAAATTATTCAATGGTCCAGAGACTTTTTTTCGTTGATCGGATAAAGAAAAACAATGACGACGGTTTCCCTTTTGAAAATCGAGTTTGGAGTATTAAGAGACGAGTTCAGCAGTAGCATAAAACACTTCGAAGGTCACCGCAAGTGCCCTGAGGTTTATACTGTCCTCTGTTACCGAAACCGAATCCCGATTTACTCTCGTTGCGGCTATTACGTTTCGGGGTGCCAAGACGCGAAAATATCTCTTCGGGGTGGATGCATCGAAGAGAGAGCAGCGGTGGGAGTGAGGGAAGAATATCGAAGGAACACACGCGGGTAGGAATCGAGAGCATCAAAAGAGAAACGGTAACCAGAGACTCGTGTCTCGAGTGACCCGAGATTTGTTCGCCTCTGTATTTGTGTGCGTGCGCGTTGTGTGAAATCGTGTCTCGATGAAGACAAGACGGTCACCCGCACCGTTACCGCTCCGGTAAATATTTTCATATTACTTTACCCCACCAAA
Source organism: Campopleginae sp. 14b (assembly GCA_030522525.1). Lineage (NCBI taxonomy): Eukaryota > Metazoa > Arthropoda > Insecta > Hymenoptera > Ichneumonidae > Campopleginae sp. 14b. The sequence goes on from JAPYYS010000144.1 coordinate 169,679, forward strand.
GAAAAAGGAGAAGGAGTAATTTAACCGACGCAAATCTGCAGCTGTGAAAGTCCGCTCGATGGACTTACTTTCCGATCACCTCGCTAAAGTGCCCTTCAGCCTTTTGGACCACACGCGAGACACAATCTGTGTACTAATAAAAAAAATTGCAATTGTTCGATGTATTATGAGAGATTTTATACGCCGAATCGTTCGTTTATCAATTTGGACTTGAAAGTCATGAACGCAGATATCTGGAATTACAAAAAGAATCCAAAAGCTGCCATTTCTGGTGATCGATCGTACCGGCCCGGGCAACAGTTCCCCGTGAAAATTGCAAAGTGGGAAAAACGACTGATCCATCACGTCGGAAGGAAACGAAATTCGCTCAAAAAAGGTCAATCAAAAACGCATTTTAAAAAATGTATATAAATGAGAAAATTTGTTGTACAGTAAGAATTTACCAATGAAGATTCGCTTAACGATCGTTTAAGTACGGGAGAGAATGTATTGCTGGAAATATCGATAAGCCAATGGGTATATCCAGGAATCATTGAATTTGTGTCTCGCGATGTATACGTAGGAGTATGGTGAATATTTCTTTGAATCCACTGGAGCCTCAGGGGTCCCATCTATACGGGGGTATCCTAATGCGTAAAATCGACAAGCTTTTCGACTTTATGCCCGAGTGGTAAAAAAATTGTTGTCATATATATAGCTATAGAGAAATGTTAAAAGGAATAAGCGTGTATGGGAGAGTGCGATGGAAGAAAAAAAGAAGTATGATGATCGAGGAAAGAAAAACTTGGGCTGACCTTCTCGAGATGGTTCTACTAGAGAAAACTGAATTCCGATGTGCAGGAGAGGAGGCAAGAGCGATCTTTATTTCCATATGAGCCACCACAGGAGGTAGGCACGAGAGAAAAGTACAAGAAAGAAAAAGATAGAAAAGGGCAGCAGCCGAGATGCTTGGCGCGTCGTTGCGACTGTGCCTGAAAGCAAAAGGGCGAAAAGTTGTCTCTGGGACGAAATTGATATTCGAAACTGCGGAAAGCGATGCCCTCGAGGGTTGTCGGACATCAGGCGACCCTCGGTTACGAGTTTTCCCTCTCATTTTTTATCACCCAACCACTGACAAATCGTATTCGTATGGTTTTCGCATCTCACCAACTCTTCTCATTTTCCGCTCATTCTAGATCCTCCAGATATATCCCCAGAACACACACGCAGCATTGTTTTTGCATCAAGACTCTCATCTTGGTCAATTTATACGGTGCACATTCTCAAGCTCAAAGTTTCGAGCTCGAAATGTCGCCTATGGGATAGATTTCTTGCCATATGACCAAACTCCATTGGAAGATTGATCACGGACCATCGGAGAATCCTCGAAAAAACGATTGATTATTAATTAATGACATCGAGACGAACCAGCTAAGTTTTTGCTGCGACGACTCGCCTGCTTCGGAATATTTCGTTTCCCTTAATAACGGAGACGAAAAGAATTCGTATTGGTACGTGTACTCAAGACGTCCAATCGCGTAGTGTGTAATATTAGCATTCACACAGGATGCACGCTCTAACTACTATCGACGTTGGCTACAACTATAATCATCCGAGTGGTACGGGTTAAGTGTAATATTATTCAGCAGACAGCTTTGTATGGATATCGGGCCGTAGAGCACAGATGCTGCTGCTTTACCTCTGTCCGTCGGAGCAGTGTAACACACTCGGGCAATCACGACTTCTCTAGTGGGTGCCTAAGAACCCACCCTCAGCCCTGGACGACGATTAATCCCCAAGTCGTATATCCACACTTTGTTTTCTTCATCTCACTAGAGCTCTCTCATTTCGGTACCGCTGTTGCTAGGCTTGTAGGTCGGATGGTACAAGGAAATAACAAGGAAGGAGTTGGCATCATGTTATGAATTGTAATGACCGTGATTAGAGGTCGTTCGTAAAGTCTAGGATACTTGGACGACACTTTTCGGCATGATGCTTGATAAATCATCGTACGACGATGCACACATTTTTGGTGCGAAGTTTATTTTCCAATTTTCCTAAGAAAACTCGAAACTTTTTCGTATATTTTTGTAGCTGATATTTTCAGTGTCGAAAACTGAAAAAAAATCTAATATTTCGTATAGTGGGATTATTATTAATTTGGCTGGATGGAAAGCGCGATGATTTTATCCTGTTGGAAAGACGAAGCAGTTGTGTACGTAAGAACGTAGCAAAGTAAAGGGGCAAGAAAAGACGGTGGAACAATTTAGCGGTCGGTGCAGGTGCCGGAAATGGTCAATATAGCGGCAAAATGTAAATCATATTGCTGTTTTGTGGAGGGGGGAGGAGGTCGACAGGACCCAAGGAGAGGGGTAGCAAGGGAAATGGTTCATCGGGTTTGAGGGCTACTTGTATTAAACACCAGAGTCCCCTAACTCACTTGCGCTTTTGCCTCGCAAGACGGCCAAACCTCCTTCCATTTCTGGCTGGTTGCTATATTAGTTTGTACGGAGTTGATTGGATTTGTAGTGTAGCAACGTTTTGGATCGAGTTGGTTCGATGGACTTTGATTGTTTGCCTTTCGCTGTGCGAGCTCGAGGCCTTAGGTTTCGTATGTATTCGCTCAGATTTAGTGTTTCACGTTTACGAACAACTTTTAAAGGAGAGCAGTCTAAATTGCGTTTAAATGTCGAAACAATTTGGCGCGACTAAACGCAAAGAACAATGACAATAAAGAATTGGAGCGTGCGTGGCAGCGGCGGACGGTTTGCGCAGAGCTAGGACGATGGTAGTTGTGCGACAGCAGCAGCAGCAGGGGATGAAGAAAAGGCGAATGAGAACGAGGACGGTGGCTTGAGTCAACGTGGGGAGTCCTCGGCAGGCAGAATCGACGCATAATACAGTTTGAAAGAGAACAGCGAACGGAGGGCCGTTCTGAGCGATCGCACAGCGGTAGCTGATGTATTCTGACGTGCCCGATGAAGTGACCGTTCTATCTTTCTCTCTTCATCATCATCCTTTCGCTCTTTGTAACTGGCCATAGTTAACCGCGTGTCCTTTCTCGACCGCGTTGACTGCATTATCTAATGGAGCACCCCCGCGCTTACCTGCTGGTGTCTTTCCTCTTGCCTCCGTGGATATCTGTCCTTGCTGAGTTGCCATCGTTCCAGCGGATTATTCTGTATCCTTGTCTCTCTCGCTCGCTTTGCCTCCTTTCCTCCGCTGCCGCGATCACTCGCGCTCTTTTTTCCACTCAGTCTCTTTCTCGATGTTAGCCTATCTGCGATCTGGCACGTCCACCGGGGCAAGCCCTTCATCAGTTGGGATCTCTGATTTCATAACCGACCACGAATTCTTTTATCGGCCTCTTTATTCCTCCTTCTTTGGGTGGGACATGCTTCACTTCCTCCGTTACTTCTCGATGCTTGTCTGCCTCGTGTCATCGACTTTAGCCATGGCAAAGCTGCAGCTATGGGCTTGAAAGAACACATGACCTGCGACCACACGGTGAAACTGACTTACTACAACATTCACTGGCAATTCTGTGGTAGCAGCTGCGGTCAAACCCGTCAACTTTACCAGACAAGGCTGTTGCTGTCGGCTTGTTGTGAATATGGTTCATTCCCTCAACTCGCTGATGCATCGACCACCCCGATGACAACCACTGCCACGCTATTCCGAGTCAAATGAAAATTCCAAGGTGGGGATGGATCTACCTATAGCTCACAACTTCCAACCTTTCAGTACATATATGTATACACCTTATTTCCTGCGCGCGCGTCAGAGGAACAACTTATCGGCCAGTTACATTCACGGGATTCGGAGCTAAGACGGAGGCGGGCAGTCAAGTTCCTCACTCATTCGTTCTCTTTCTCTTTCCGTATACACCACTCATATATACACAACGCTTTCATGCGATTACACGTTCATGATCATGCCGGTGTCACATTTGTATGGGTAAAGAGTGCTCGAGTGTAGCGGAAGAAGACAGAAAGAGAGAGGGAAAAAGCCCAAGAAAGACAGACATTGAGACGTTAACGTAGATCGACCGAAAGATTTCTTGTGGTCGAAAATATATTGACCCATTTTGCACACACCACAAGAAACCGGAGCATCAATATTCCACTGTTCGTTATCGAAATTGCTCTATCGCAGAAATCACCGTCGTCCCTGTCCTCTTTAATATTCCTTTGTTCATCTCCCGTCATGCCGTTCGTCTCTTTCCAGGTTTTTATCGGTATCGAAGTCTTGAGGCTCGTGATAGATCGTCAAGATATTTTGATCATCGAAAGCGATCACAGTCCCGATCAGTGGTCCAGTTGCATTTTATTTCGTGCATTCCCATTCATTTGGTCAGATGGAAATATATGAATGATTGTGGAAAACAGCGAAGAATTCTGAACCCATGTTGGGCGCGTGTTGCGCGCGAGGACAGCCAATTCTTTGTCGGCTCGCATGCTTATCCTTAGTATGCATCGTATGCAGTCGGTTGTTATAGCGAAGGAGTGGTTTGCCCGACGCGACCAATGGCGAGTGCTCCGGCTAATTCTAGGGTGCCGCAACCGCGCCATCTTTGCATCATAATGCTCTCTCTCCGAAGAGTCTCGGAGCGGGGCCCCCCTTGCTTACCCCCGCATTTGCTGCTGGTATATGCCTGAGCTCCTGGCCATTGCTGCTGGCTTCGACTTCTACGCTCTCGGACCCGACCTCCTCCTTTCTCCGATCATTCCTCTTCGGCTATGGCCATCGCGCACTTCGATGTATTCTTATTTTATTTCCCTCCCTCTCTCCGTTTCTTCCTCTTGCCCTTTCTCCTCCTCTTCGTTTTACCTCACTTGCCAATTTTTTTCCTTTCCATCTGTTATTCTCTTTGGACTTTCTTTCCTTCGCTTCACGTCCTCACCCTCGCATAGTCCAGCTCACACGAGAATGAGAGACTGTGGTGCGCGCGAGCAAAGAACATGAAGAAGCTCCAATGGAGAGGGAAAGAAAGAGACAGCCCCGGAACATTGTCTTGAATTCTCTCTTGGAAGGCAAAGGACTTGGAGACAGAAAGAGAGCGTGGCACAGAGGAAGAGCCACGGAGAGAGCAGACGCAGGCAACAGCGGCGGGAGGAGAAACAGCCTATGCGTGTGTATGTGTGAAGAGCAAAGAGGATGAGAGAGAAAGGGAGAGACGGACTGCTGCGCCAAGTGGGAAGACCATGGTGAGGGGCAAAGGCAGTGAAGGGGTTGTCTGCGCCTTGTCTGCCGGGAATCAATCACGTAACAGTGGTGCACAACTGCTCTTGGTCAGTCCACCACCACCACCACCTGGCGCACTTTTCAACTTGATGCCGAACAACGATGCAACAGTCTCACGGCAGCTTCTCGACATTTTTGACACATTCATCAACAAATCATATATTTAATGATCCTCCCCTTCTACAACGGAAAAAGCAGCGTTTAATAATTTTTGCCCGGAAAAAAAATTATTTTTTCGGTCTCATTTGTCTGTTTTTATTTTTTGTTTTTTTTTTCCATAACGTCTCGACATTTTCACAGCCACGCCCTCTGTTTCCCAACATTATTTCGATCATTAGAGCGAAAATTCTTTATATTAATCGAACTCGAAATATAAATACAACGATCGTTCTTATTTTTGCATCTTTCTTCCTCTCGCTCGTGCGCTCGTCGTCCACCAGATCATCTCTGTGTTGACGCACATTGCCCGATGGGCATGGAACGAAACTACACGTACCAGCACAATACGCACTGCTCGTTGAATTCCTATATACATTGGCGTCTCGCACACATGCTCACTCGTAAACACATGCATGTGCAGCAGCATTGAGTACACATAATATATAAACCTTACGATTATGTACTCGCACACGCATGTACACGCTTGGGCTGGGAACGAGCGAGCTGTAACGTCTCGGCACTGGAGAAATTCTCTTTCTCTCTCTCTCTCTGGTACGATTCAAAGACGCCCACGGCGACGTGGCACCTACGCCTCGCTACCGTCTCCTGTCAGACCGGGTAATCTCGTGCCGTACGTGAATGCCGCTACTGCGCTTCTGATCCTCGTCGCGTCCATCCACGTTTCTCCAAGAATACCAATAGATGCGCGTACGGACATAGACGTCAACATTTCTATACATTCGTCGCTGGTTAACTAATTTTTGTCCATTATAAATTTGTGCAAATTACAAATTTCCATTTATTTTTTCAGCATTTTGCTTATTCGAAATGCAGAAATATTTCCGAATCCTCGAAAAAAAGGATTCTCAGTTGGATGAATGCAGGAATTCATTGCGCAGCCAATTGACGAGAATTCGAACCCGCGGTCAATTCAGGAATCGGATTTTGAGTCCTGAATATTTTTTTCAACTCAATTCATTCGTTCAGCTTCGCCTCTCAATGAAAATAAACGTTTGTAACTTTTTTCACTGGATTCCAGTCAATGGGTCAAGAAATAACTTTTTAGTCACTTTTATAACATTTTTCAATTATTTTACAATTATTTTAAATCCATAATTTCAATAGGGAGCTCGTTAAATTGTCTTCCGTATGGACGGAGGCCAAGGTAGCTTGATTAATCGAGATTCGATACAACAATCGAGGAAGCATCTCTCTCCTGCTCGGTCTCTGTCTCGTGCTTTCGTCATGACAGTACGAATCGTGGAGATCGAAGTGAGACTTAGCGGTGAAACGATCAGACAATGCGCCCCATGAAATAGCTCTGTGTGTGTCTTGTGTCCCGGGCATGGTGTATCCCGTTCATTGTTGCTGGATTCTGGATGCTGGGCAATGATCTGCTATTGCTGCTCGCTGCAGCTACCTCATTGTTGATAGACGGAGATTCAGATGATATTATGTCAGCTGTGCTTTAGGAAACAAAAGGATTTCGGGTCTATAATCTTTCCAGAAGTTTAGCCCATGCATTAAAATCAAAACTTAATTCCTTTGGCCTAATTGCATTGACGAGAAGAAGAAAAATATAGTTTGTTGTGAACTTGACTCGTTGTCAGAGTTTCGACGAAATCTGAAAGAGAAAGCTTTGTACATTGAGCATGAAATATCCCATGTATACGATCAAGTCGGAGCTGCAGAGCGTGGAATACATTTCGAGCTACCAATCTCAATTTTCCTACTGTGTACTGATCGACTTTACGATCCTCTGGGTAACTGAGAGATCGCTGGAAACGAGCTTGAATTACAGTGTTAAAAAGTCGAAAAAGAGGAAACACAACGCTCACTCGGAGATCGTTATGCATCAAAGACTCTGAACATTTCGTTTTTCCAATGCATTAAACTATGTCTATACTTTTTTCGACGTTTCTGTAGACGTTCTTCTCGTTGAGCAACAAGACATTTTACGATGTCCAGCATCCAGGGCCCGCGATCTTATTTCAATCTTATAGTCAACTCCGAATCACGACCTACCAAGAAATTCTAACAACGCTTACTTATCCACTGATTTCTCGTCGTATTTACGTGAGAATCGTACAATGGATTTTTCTTGCTGAGGATCAAATCGTGGTAACCTCGTTTTTCTTACGAGAAGTCTGGAACACGAAAAAAAAAAACATTTTTCATATGTTTTGCCCAAGAAATTTTCTTTTCGCTCAACGAATAGTTTTGTTCGCATTTTTGGCAAGAGCAAAAAATTATTCCAATAAAATAAAAAGCCCAGTTTTCCGGCGAATCGTCTCGTCTTTTTGTCGCTTCGATTCCGAAGGATCTGGTCAATATTCGCGTTGATAAACGAATAGGATGGATGTATATGAAAATATTAAAAAGGGAGTGAGACAGAGAGAGGCAGTCAGTGGGATAGTGTCAGAGGAAAGTGAGATGTGCGGTCAGCTCAAGCGGTCGAGCTCACCAAGTGGCATAAAAGCGCTCGCGGATGAGAGAGACTGAACGGTAGCTCTCGCCACACGTCTTTGCGGGATGCTGGGACCCCCGCCACGATGACAGATCCCTCGAAAGATATCTCTCCCGCTTGCGGACCTTTCGCTGAAGGCGAGGAGCCCGACAAAGTCTCGGGGACGTTTTCTCCCTTCGGTTTGCCGAGGGAAAGAGTGAGAGAGAAAGAGGAAAAGGGAATTGGCCGCGAAACCCCCTGCGGTAGAATGATACGTGATGATAATTTCGCCGGACTCCCAACTCAGCATCTACGGGGGGCTTTAACCACCTGGGGAAAAGGTGTGACGGCTCAAAGATATCTACTCGTCTTTTATTTAAACTGTATATTATTCAACGCATTACGCATCATTAGAGATCCTTATTGATTCGATCTCAATCGTCATTCGTCGTCAAATTCGCGTAACACGAAATAATGCTCGAGAGAGAGAGAGAAAAAAAATAAAAATTCTCGTCATTGGTGCATTCGAGATCATCGACCCAATTTTTTCATTCGACCTGCAATGACTTTCCATTTTTTCGTCGCTCCATTGACGCGTTTTTAATCGAAATTGAATTTTTTTCTTTCAGTATTATACCAGAAACGTTTGAAGAAGGAACGCAGAGCGCGGAAACGTCTCCAGGAACAACTCGACCTTGAAACGAAAAGACGATCCCAGTTGGAAGACGCGCTGAAGGCAACGGGCGCTTCATCCGAGCAGGTCCGAGCAATAGCTGGTAAGATTTAATTTATATGGCCAACGATTTAACGAGATTCTGATAAAAAATGAATTATTCATTAGTTTTTAATATTAAATACAAATTGTAATCAGACATCGTGTAATTAACTCGGGAAAGTCCCCGATTTAATGAGCTCGTGAACTTTTATAAAGTTTTTCCAATTACCTTCGGTAAATACAAACAACTCTTGACTTACGAGACTTGTGCGATAGCCCAACGAACATCCGAATGTCGAGAAGAAAGATATTGAGTTTCTCAGTTGTGCGGCGCAGCCTATTCTTTAACGCCGAACACGTATGCACACAGAGAACTCCAAAAATGTCTGGGATCTCTCTAGTTGGTTCGTAAACGTTGAGAGTCTGGAAGTTCGACGCAAAGACGGCCCGGGGCTACTCGGCGTGATCTTGGAATAAATTAATTAATTCGCTGAGGCAGAGCAAACAGCCTGACACCCAGCAGAATATGATTCCTTACTTATCCGGTCCTTCCTCCGCCTTTACCCCTGCACAGTTCACTCCATTCCCCCTTAACTTTAAACTCCCACTTTTCGTCGATCTTCACCATAACTTCCCCCTCTTCGTCGTTGTCTTGGCCCCTCGTCAGTTGACTGTTACTTCGTCATCACCACCTTCGTAACGATTCCACCTTGAAGATTTGCTTGGAGCTTTCAAGACTCTCACAAGCTTCTCACTCTCTATCCTTCCCCCTACAAAACCCTCACCCTTCGCGACTCAATAACGGGGTTGATTCACCCCCACCCTTCTTACGTTCCTGTCACGACCAAAACTCAAACACCAAACCCTTTAAGTGAAATCTCTTATTCCGATATAACGTTTGCCTCTCGCTCGCTCTCTCATTCCCTCTTCTCCCTCTTTTCCTCTTTCCTCGTTTCTCTCTCTCTCTCTCTCTCTCTTTCTCTCTCTCTACCTCTCTCTGTCGTTGTTCACTCCGAGCTCGATCTCCTTGCCATTTTCGCTGCTGATTAACCCTGTCAGGCCCAGAGGAATCGTGATATTAATTTCAAATCAAACGGAACGAGCCTCGCTATTTCTCAAGGGGTGTGGACGAACTTGCCTCAGATGGAAATTTGACTATCCCCATGAAAACCCGGAATGCAGGGCTCAACGTTTCTTTCTGCGAATTCCTTTTCGATGAGCTCCGAAAAGATTTTCTTTAATTGCCAAACAAAAGAAAATTTTGATATTTATTGTTAAAAATTCAAAAGTTCACGGCACCCTGATCGCGGACCAGGAGCTTGTTCCCGTACACACAGTACTCTTGAAATTAGCATCACCATCAAAAGTAGAGGCTCCCCAATTAGTAAGTGATTTTTGGATTTATCTTCCCAGAGAACGTTAAAGCGGAAACGCGTACGAGCACGGAAGCGACGGACGAAAGTCCCGTTCACTCGCAATCCCAGCAGTCGCAGCCACAACAGTCCCAGCCCCATCAACAACAACAGCAACAACAATCGTCGCAACAACAATCATCGCAGCAACAATCGTCGCAGCAATCGTCTCATCAACAACAACAAGCCCAGCAGTATCGTGAGTCGCAAGTGCCACGTACGCCACAACAACCGTCGCCACCCGACGCCATAAAGCCCGGTTGGGGATACGGTCTCGACCTCATCGGTGGTCAGGCATCCGCGTTCTGGCAAAACTATCAAGGTAAGAAACTGAATAAATCCCAAAACTAAATCAATCGCTACTCGTCACTTGCGGAAGCTGTCACATTGCAATTTCGATGAACCGAAGATTTATGGATAAAGAAACGTTACCCTCTGAATTACGAAATCCTCATTCGACCCCGAGCGAGGAAAAATCTATAAAGAACGCGAAAAAAAACAATGGAGGATTCTTCCAGCTCTTATCGGTTATTTCGTTGGGTGAAAAAGGGGCGAAAAGAAATAAAAAGGTTGAGAGATCCGGTCCACAAATTCTACGTAACATATACTCGCTAATCGCATTTGCGTATCAGACTCCAGTCAATTTTTCTGACCTCCCGAGCGAATCGACTGATCCCCGAACGATTATCAAGAAAATCTGTTCTCTCTCGAATTAATGGCCCGTCCATACTGTTATCTATCGTTCCCTATTGTACAGGAAATCCCTATAAGTCTACATATTCCTGTCTGGAGCAGTGTATGAACGTTTGGTGAAACGGAGAGTTTAACGCCGTATGTAGTTGTTTGTACATGGCTCCGGGAAAGCAGACTGAAAATTTGGCGAATGTTGCTCAATCACGGCCGACGAGAAATCTCTCAGTGAAAACTGTTGGCTGGGGTGAGTGCTATCGCGAAAAATAAATTATTCGAAAGATTTCAAGGGAGAGCAATCACGTTGTGGGGCAATAACAACCCTGCGTGGTTGAAGGCCAAGCCTGAACAGGTTTTGTGTGCGGTGTGTGTGCTCAATGAGTGATATGCTACTGGGTGGGTGGCGTGAAGGATGTTGCAAGTGGAAAGCTCGCAGAGGGTTAGATCTGTAAGTAGTTGAGGGTTGGAGAGACGCTGTACGACGCGAGAAGATGCGGAACAGTGTTGGTTATTTGGGTACGCGAGCAAATTTGTATAGATTCTCTCGTCCTTTATTTTTTCTCTTTTTCCTTTCACTCTCCTCGCGTTTTCTCTGTCGCTCTGAAGCGACCGAGGCGTCATGATGCAGAATCCATTTGCAGTAAACAACGCAGATTTAGATGAGGGTGGGAGGGGGCGAGCGGTGGAGGAGACATGCATGCAGGAATACTCTCGTCGATGTGTACAGCCACCAAGGTCCTGAGACGTATACAGGGGTACAGCGATGGCAGGCGGATGAGAATAGTTGGAGGGGGATTGGGAGGTAAAGTCGTCTGAGGTAGGTACTTATACGCCACCCGAGGGGAGCTCGGGGCTCCTCTCTCACTCCGTGTCTCTATCTCACTCGCACATTTGCCCTCTCTCCCTCTCTCTCTCTGTCTTTTTTCGCCTGTTGGCATCGTTCGCTTCTGCTTTGCTGGTGTCTTCGGGAGTCATGCATTCTATACGAGCAGTGGCTCTCTGGAACATAAACGTGCGTGTGCAGCAGCGAAAAAAGGATGAAAGTGAACGATGAGAAGAAAACAAAAATTCCACAGTATCCGTCAAACGATTCCAACGAAATGATCTCTTTTTAAAGTTTGCCTGAAAGTTTGAGTGGTCGTCTAGATCCTTAGCAAGTTATGGATTATGTTGAGCGCTCCAAGTGGCTGGAGGTAAATTCCAAGGGTTGAGGAGACGCAAGTGTAAAGTTATGTTCGTAAAGAAAGTCAACTCGCTCGATGCACATTTTTCGGATTTCCTCGCAGCTCCTTCCCTCAATATCTCTAGCGAATTTTTATAAATTCAACGAACGGCAGATTTTCGCAAATATGGAATTAGATTTGAGGTCGAAAGGGAAGACGACAGTCAGTTTGATCGAATGAGAACCGTCGTCTCGTAATGCAGAGTTTATGCACATATCTTCCCGCTCTTCTGGCAACGTAAGGAAGGAGCCGTAATTTCCCCGGCGGCCAACGCGAGCTCTCGCGTCTTCTCGGTGCGCGGCGTTACCTGCTGTCTTCTCTTCTCCTCTCTCTCTCTCTCTCTCTCTCTCTCTCTCTCTCTTTCTCCTTCTTCTTCTTTCTCCCTCGCACTCTCTTACCCTACGCGCTCCTTTCTCATCTCCTTCGCATATATATACCTTCATCCCGCTTCTCTCATCGTTTTCGTCTCTATCACTCTATCCTATACAGTACTGCAATTCCTTAACGCTCACAACAACCACCAGCATCAAGACACGCCGAGAAGCACTCCGGCATGTTCTAATATTCAAACTATATGCAATAATTTCTCAGCAAGCACATAACCTCTACCTCAAATCTAACATTTTCTCTACCACTTTGTCCTTACACATGCACAGAGAAAACACATGAATATGTGAGATCTTTTCCCCAAAATCGAATGAATTTCGACTGCAGGATCTGAGGAATGATTTTGGAGTCAGAAATAAATGACAAATATGAAAAATTAATCGTAAATGACTGAATTTGTTTGCGGTAAAGATTTGAGTTTCGATGCATTTGTTTTTATTGTAAAAATTGGTTCGTGTGTGTGCGTGAGAATTGATCAATTATGCGTTATTTTGGGCTGCTCATTTCCTCTGGTTTGGAAATATGTGCAGAGCCAAATATGAATAGGAAGTGACACTCACACGCACGCGGTGCAAGGATGTCTTTCACATTTTGTATGCAACTAAGTGAGGACGAGTGGATTGGCCGCACACTGAGCTACTCCGGTGGAGCAAAAACTCGCGTCTCTCTCCCCTGCGACCGCAATCACTCTAAATCGCCGGGCGGCCCGTTTAATATTTGATGGGCGGAGCGTTCGAAAATTCTTTGGGAATTGAAATGATTGCGGCGCGGCGGCTCGGTGTGTTCTTCTTTTCTCACCAGCTTAGCTCGTCGAGGTGTTGCATGAGGAATTACTTTCTTGTGTGTCTGTGTGTATCCAGCTCTCGTCACGTTCCTACGACGACAAAAAAAAACACCAATGTTGCTGGAATTTGGGTTTTTAATGATTTTTAATTAAAAACAAATAATTTTCGAATAATTAAATGATAGAAATTTGTCGTTTTCTGGAAACGCAGTTCCATGGAAATTTCTTAATCAATTAAAATTTTCCTTCTCGCTCCAACATACATGAATTTCGTTAACGCGTGACGTTAAGTTATGCCATTTCCGTTAACTAATTGCGTCTAATAATTACCGAGCGCCAGGGAGCTTTATACACGATCGACAGGGAAACTTAACGCTTTATCAGGTTCGCCACTTCGATATTAGCTCGTATATTTATACGTCCAAGTGTTTAGAAAAAAACTGAGAAGATGAGAGCGTAGGATAGAGATCCAAGAATAGTTTTTTTTTCTTCGTAAGGCATGTTTATAACACGGCTGAAAACACGCGCGTAATATAAACGAGACAGCGCAAGCGACGCGTTTTTATTATCAACGCAAAAGACAATAACCTCGCAAGAGTGATAAAGCGTGAAACGCAATGTGCGTGTATACTGTATATAATCCGCCAATATAAAAAGACCATGAGAAAAAAAAACGACACGCGGAGGGAGCAGAGCAAAAGTGTCGGAGCAGGGTAGCTGGATATTCGTCATGCACGTATAAGCTCCGGTATGGAGCGCCTCTTGTGGTGTGTCTCGTAACTTCTCCAGATGCATCGTCTTTACCGGCCAATCGAGAATTATCGTTTTATCAATTTTTTTATATTTTTTTCGCAATGAAAAATGCTCTCGCGAACGTGGGTTCAGGCCAGAGAAACATTATATATTTTTTATTGTCTATTGAAGGTCATTAAATATCGATGCATACATATATATCGATGTTTCTTATCAAAACACGTCCGTGACGACCGTAGGCTCGATAAATTCTCGACAATTTCAACCGTAATTCAATGTTACATCGGAGTTTCGTGCGTGCCCTTAACACGAAAGAAAAGAGAATTAGAGAAAAAGGCTGTTGGTGGTTTTCCGGTTAAATAGTAAGAAAAAAAGTGTGGCAAGGGTAGAGAAAGAGCGAGCGAAATGTTAAGGGAGTGTCGACGAGAGAGGCAAGGGCTGCAACCGGAAATATTGGGCTTGTAGGGGTGCACGATTTTGAGCTCCTTCCACTTATCCCCGTAGCGCAGAACGTCACGATTACGAGGTGCGATTTGGTCGGGCAATTTTTTCGCCCATCCACAAGCCTTCGTTCCTGCTTTTGCCTCGTGCTCCCTTCCATCCTTCTTATTCCTTTATTTTTATTTATTTTTATCTCGTAATACTTATATACCCGAAATCCTGGCACGAGACATGCACAATCACCGTCTACGAATCCGCAACAGCCCTTAACAAGCAAAACCGCGGGGGTGCTTACACAAGTATACGTTTTGCGGTGTGCACGAAGGTCAGGGATTTACTGCTTGTTGGAAAGGAACAGAAAGAAAGCGAATGGGATAAAAACGCACGGGGGAGTGAGACATGATACCCGAAAACGTAATAATATTGCGGAGGCGCTACCTCCGGGATTATCATATAAAAACAAATGTTCCACCCGGACAGAGAACAGAGAGTAAGCGGAGATACACGAGAGGCAACATTTTTTTTTTCTTTCTATTCGAATTTCTACCGACACGTCACGTCAAGCCTCTGAGATCTTATCTCGTTTCTCGTGAGGGACCAGGCCGTTCGTAGCAAAGGTGTAGGGCAGGCGGCAAGATTTTAAATAAAATTTGGGGAAAGCTTTTTCTTCATCTCATATTCCTCCAGGCGAGAGAAAAGGGGCAATGATAGAGACAGAGAAAATGGGGAATAAAGTCTTTCCGTTTCGGCAGGGCACGAGCCCTTTTGCTTTTATTTACCAGACACTGCCAAGGGATTTTAAATTAATAATGAAAATTCCTCGCGATGATGTTTCATGCTTGTTCATTATTATTCGGATTAGTCTTATTCATAATCATATTAATTATCGGTCCGGTATCCAGGGCAGAGATCGAGACAAACATTTTATCGATTTGTTGTTTTTTTATGAAAACGATGCTTTTATAATTAAAAACTAATTGCGTTATTTGAAGTGTTGTCAAAATTGTTGCGGAAGGTGAATTCGCTCCACGTCAAAAAATGTATTTAAATCTTCATATCAATAAGTTCTGTATCAGAAAGTTAAATCCCAACCCCCTACGCTCTCGAAAGGATCACGTCGTGAAATTATTTTCATAAAATTTGATCTTCTCGTCAGTAGCGAGAAAAAAGCGATCTCCCATTTTTTTTTTATTGCTCCCTCTCAGTTATATTTGCAGATCACTCGTGCATCACGTTTTTCTGTTTGCACTCCATTCCGTTCGATCTAACCTTAAGTTAAGAGTCGGGAGATCTGGCTTTCGTTATTCCGAAACTTACTTCACCTTTTCTTATGAAGAAAAAAATGACACGGTGTACATTCTCACCCCCTGAATAACAAGTGACTTTTTTCTCGGATAAAACGATCCTGGGATGAGCAACGGGGAAAAAACGTAGCGGGCGAAAAATATAACGTGGAGTTTATAAGCGACAGAAAAAGAGCGAAAAATAAAGGACAGAAAAGTTGGCTTGGGGAGAGATGAGACGACGAAAAGAAAGCAGATTTTTAGAGCCTACGGAAATTTGAAATTATAAGAAAGTCGGTTGAGGAGCTCACGATCGAAAGGAAAAAAAAAATTAATGGATTTATTTACACGATGGATTCCACGTCGAATGGATTTTAATCTCATTTTTTCAATTTTTTCATGATATAACGAGATAAGAATATCGCGTTTGATTTAGATAAATTTCGAGTCCTCATGTTTCATTTCATTTCGTCGAAACTATTCCATTTTTTCCATTTAAAATCTCATAGGGTCATGAAAAGTTGGTTAACCTTTCGAAAATGAAAAAAAAATCTTGGATGGCCCAGAAAAATCATTTACCTGCTGCATCTGGGTGCGATTGACATTCCACAGAACGTGTAAATGTGGAGAGATTGATAGGAGCGTTGATTCGACCCGGAAAATCCCATACATGGAGACCATAGAGAACAAAACGATGCAAAAAAGGAAAAGGCATTCTTCTTTCGCTTTTTATGTCTCCGTAGCTGAGCACACTCGCTCGCCCACTCTTCTTTGCGTCTTTGCTCTTCTCGATTCATACAATTTCACGGTTGGCTTGACGCACTCTCGAGAAGCATATCAGCGTGTGAATAACGAACGCGAATGGAGGAAGAGAGAGGAGTATATATAAAAATGCTGAGAGAAACGCGTGTGCTGTCGCTCGTGCCGTTCTCTGTTTTACATAAAGAGCATTAAAAACGCAAAGCTACACGAAATCAACCCTCTGAATTTAAAAATCGTCTCAGTTTCGTCTCGCCCTTGCGCGAGGCTCCATAAGAAGTTGTGACTCGAGTCGAGCCCTTTGCATCTTTTTGTTTCAAGTGTAATTATCCCTTCCCTTTTGCTCTCCATAGCGGAGCATATAAGAGGCAAAATTTAGGAAAAAGTGGAGATGCATTAATCCGATGATTACAGGATTATAATTTTTAATCTTCGCAGTAGGAAATTAAGTCTATCATCAATTATAATTACTCCATCGGAGCAAACTCATCGCGCCGTCGCACAACTTCCCTAACGGCGGAAAAGAAAACGAATTAACGATGTATTTCTTGAATTTTCTCGGGATCCCTAATTCTTGATTATCACTGGATGAGTTCATCACGGTAGTAGTTTCAATATATCTTTTGGCTGTGTACACACAAGGCTTAAGCCAAGATCTAACGAGACTGGAGGATTTACGATAATGCAGAAACGCGTGTCTTACTTCAAAGATTCGTTTAACGAGATAATGCATGTCCGCTGCGATAAAACGCGTACACCTACGTGATATCGTACAGAGATCTTTTCGATAATCGAACGTTGTACAGGAGCGAGGAGGTGAAATATCCCTCGGGGGTGGGAGCGCGAGGCAAGCGTACAATGCGATAGAGTTTGGTATAATGCGTCGTGAAGGTTGCGAAAACTATATCGTTATATGGATACAGTACCGATCGGAAATCGAATAAGAAGAGGGAGCTGAGGCGCCGGCAACACAATGCGTGCATTTTTACCGCAACAGCGGCAGCGCGAAAAGTTTTTTTTCTGTATCGTACGTGAACTACGGTAATAAGAACCAGCAGAGGAACCTTTCGCGTTAAACGAAAAAGTCTCTCTAACTTTGTGTGTATATTTATACGTAAACGTGTATTTCATGGGCCCGATATCGAGAGGACGCATATTCGATCTTTGTTGATAAACGATACGCCTCTTCGATCCTAATGACTCCATATGTATTCACTTATACAGGCAGGCAAAGGCAGAAGCTGCAGAAGCAGGTCCGGTTCTTTTGCTTCATCGCTTGCTCTCCCCTCTTCATTATTACTATATATCGATACAAACATTTCTTTTTTTTTCTTCGATTTCTTTCTCTCTGCGCATTTCTTGTCCTCCTTCGAGGCAAGCCAGTTCCCTTAACCCTGCTGTTATGGTCATGGCATTGTGTCGGAGTTAATTACGTGGGGATAAACGCAGAGTCATAGCGCGTGGAGGAACCAAGGCCCACGATGCGTTGCTTCGAGCAAGGGCCTGCTCTCTTCTCTGCAGCTTCGGCAACGACCGTACCAAATAAATGAATGGAGAATGAAACAAATGTGGAAGAAAAAAAAGCGTGAGAGAAATAGGACTAGAGAAAAGTCAGGTTGATAAAGGACGAGACTGGATGAACGAGAATAAGAGAGAAAGAACGTTCCCTCGAAACTTCTATGCTACCTCCGTTTAGGCTCCAAACGTTCGCCTTCGAAACTCCTCAGCCATTTTTTATTGCTCCGTACCGATTTGTCAAGGTTTGCAAAACGGTAGCAAAATGTTTGATCGCTTTCGTCTTTTCTCTTGTGATTCGCATCCTTGGAACTAAACATTTTTTTCGCTGGACCGTTTATTCTGTTCGCTTCGTCTTGAATGGCACCGTGACTTGGATCACGAGGTTCCAAAATAAAAATCGACCCTCCGCTCCTTCAGAGTACGGAACGTGATCGAGACATTCGAGTTCTCGATCGTTTTTATTTTTTCAACAACAATTCATGCTACTTCGATGGCTTTCCTTTCGCTGATTATGACTCTAATGACTGACACGTCGTTGAACGAGCGAAAGACAATGCCAACACAATTAAAACCGCGCTCAGCAGGATTTAGGGCTCGCGAATTGTGCCAGAAAGGGTTTCAATCTTGTATCTCAAAATATCTCTTCCTCTCGCTCGTCCATCAATTTTCTTTGTTCTCTGATTTTCTAGCTCAGGGGTTATGGTAAAACAATTTTGATTGCCTGTCTCTCTTTCTCTTTCTTTGTCCTCCGGTTGTCCCTTCGCGGCAAGAGACGCGTCGACAACGAAAACGACGTTGACACGCCTTCGTGTGTTCTAAATCCTCCGGTATCTTGAACCAGTTAAATTGTCATTTGGATATCAAAGGGAGGAAAAGACCGCGAGCCTGAGGATAAGGGCGCGTTGGGTAATTTGGCTCAGTGAAACGCAAACATTGGGACTAAGCGTTTCGCACTCCCTTTCTCATGTATCCACCTCTGTACATCATGCGGATTATAAATTTCTATAGAGAATTCTATGCCGATTCCCGAGGACCTTAACTCGAAATCTCTTGTTCCCTTCGCTGTCATCAAAATTTCACAAAAATGATAATCGAATGACAATTATTCGGTACGGTATCGAGGAAAACATTTTTGGAAGCTGCTACTTTCAAGAAACAGAATTTTCATTTTGCATGCATATAGCCTGTGGCTTACATTTATGGATAGAGACGCACATTTGACGATCTTGGCAAGTTACAGTTTAGGAGTATTGTGTTATATGTTATATATGATATGTATAGATTTATACAAGCTGTAGTGACGAAACGCCAGGCGTGATTCACACCCCCGGTGCCGCGAGAAACAGCCCTCAGCTATTGTTGCTCAAAGCATAATGGAATCTCGGCCCCGACGTTCTACAGTCCCAACAGAGCCTTTCCCACTATATATACCAATTTCGCCAAGAGAAATAACATTGTATATACGCGCATATATAAGCGATATGCTATGGCACAAACCGTTTCTCCTCGCTGCCAGTTTAACCAGCAGAGCTTTAATGGCTTCTCAATTGGATTTTACTATTGCACGCGCGAACCAGACTCGTCTCCATCTATTTGTCCATCTTTATCGTTCCCTCGGAGCTTCCCGAATCTCGATCTTCTCGTTGGTTTCGAAATCATGGTCCACGGTCACGACGGTCTCGGAGATTGGAATTCGTTAATAAAAAATGCCTGTGTTCACAAAGTCTGGGCGCTTATGAAATAGTGGAATTTGGCAGCTGCTCCAAATTAAAACTCGCAGTTGTAAAAGTGCTCTCATTTTTATCATTCCTTCTTCACAACTTCTCGAAATATACGATGGTGTTATGTCGGTTATTCGAATAAGAGTCTCGGCCACTCAGGTACAGTGATAAGGAAAATGATAATTATGAAAGTGACGAGGATTGGAATGCTTGGAATTGGTTGAGCGCGAGGCCCAACGGAGTATAATAATTCAGTGTTTTGTCGAGGAAACGAGGGGTTGAGGGAAAGGCGCGTTGGTTTTGCGTTCACCGGTTAATTCGACGTATTATCATTAAAGGGACATTTTCCAGTTTTCACCCTAATCCTTGCGGAATTCAGTGAGCAAACCTGCGGCTCCGTGTTGTGCTTGCCGTTGGCCCGTTCACGCCTGCCTTACCCCGTTATCCCGTTTAGTTTGCCCGTTTCACGTTCGTTCACTCGTCCCGCATCCCTTTCAAAACCCCCGCACTCGCATTTACCGCGAGCTGCACGAAAACCACCCCCTTTAAGGGTGAGCTTGCTTTTCCACTAATTACTCCGCTGTTTCATCTCATCCTTTTCTCCTTTTTATTCTTTCTCTCTCTTTCTTCTGTTTTCACACCCCGACGAATCAACTCCGAGCAAAGCTGCCCGTGATTTCTATCCCTTTCTCACCTTCGAATCCCCCGATCCCTTCCCCTTTTTTTCCATCACCCCAGCTCGGTATTTTTCAGGTAAATAAGTCTCTGTGTACGACCTTATGTTTGAGGGCAATCTTTTAATTCCCTCGTTATTTTCCCGTTGAGAAAAAAAAAACAATCTCGCTTTAATTGAGTGGTCGAAAAAAATCAAGATTGTTCTTCCTTGTTCTCCCCTTTTTCGCCTTTCTCAATTAATGTTCCGATGCACCATTTTTCATAATCGTACAAATAAGTTAGGCTAGACGTTTATAAATATTTGACGCGACGCTGCGAAATGAGGAGAGAACGATCACACATCAGTATCGATCTTCTTGATATTTTGAATCCCTTCAGATTCAAATTTGTGGCAGTAACTTTTTGAGGAAATATTTTCTTTCATTGTATTCTATGGAAATTCACGTAGAACGATACAAAAATCAATTCTTTCTCTCTTCTGTCGCAGAATCGCTGGTCCAGGAGCTCGAGCAAGAAAGAAAATCGCGGCAGCACCAGGCAACCGAGAGGGAACAGGTCAAGTCTCCTCTTCAAGGTTCGTTACCTAGAATTCACTTGGCTAACTATTTTTCATTATCCCGGATCACAATCAGCAGACATTTTTTTGTTTTTACGATTGGAGAGAAAAAAATTTTCGAAAAAAATTAAAACATCGAAAATCGATGGCGGTAAACTTTTGATTCGAAGCGATTTTTAATTTGAATGATCGAGCAATAGAGTGTACAGAATAATTATTTGTCGAGTCCCTGAAATTTGCCTCTCCCACTCGAAACGGTCTAAGAAAATGAAGCGAAACTTTGAGGAATTTCTTATTCTCGTGTCTTTTAATTAGAAGTTTGCTCGAATTGGTGAATGAACGATGTTCTCTTTAGTGGCGAGGCGGCGCGTCGTTCAAATTGACTTTCTTGCAAGCAGCTGTGTGTATCGCTCGAAGACGCGAAATCCTTGGCGACATCCTTCGCGATACCTACCCCAAATTCGAAACTTGTGGTTGCAAACGCCAAAACTTGCTCCCGGGCTTCAAAACTTTAGCCACAGGGACAAAGGGCCGAGACTGAAGAACAAAAACTATCGGGATCACAGAAGAACCGCCATCAGGCATGACTATGCGAGCCTCGAAACGATCGTTTTCTTATTCGGCGTCTTTGCTCTCTTTATGCCAAAGCATACCACGACGTAGCGAACATTTTTTATGCCTTCATCAACTCTCGATTCAATCTCTTTTTTTCTCTTTTTCATCGCTCGATTAAACTCTCCGCGATAACTTTGATGCAAACAAAAAAATTCCCTCGAATCGTCAATGAACTTCTCGATCTTATTCTTGCAAAAATAATGACACCATCTGCACGATTTTCAAGTGGAAAATGCTGTTTTATTTTTCCTCCATTAATCAACGAGAAATTACTCGTGTTCGAGAATCAAATTCCCATCCAATTTCGATCGTTACATTATAAGGAACGATGTGCCAGTCACACGTATACGTTTAGACAAAAAAAAGAACCACACCCAAATAGTTTTCGAAAGGTAGCGACGTGGATCGCACTGCATCGCTTCGTTACATTTTTTCCTCTCTCGAACGCATTCAAGAGGCACCGATAATCGATAGAATCTCCGATTCCAAAGTGTAGATCCATTCACATCTATAAACGCAAGTGTTCCAAGATCCAAACAAGGGATCGAGCGAGATTGATTCACTCGGATCAAATTGAGTCGTCACTTTTTTGTTGTTGCTGCGTCAATAAAAAAAAAAAAAAAAAAAAAAAAAAGGAAAAAAAAAAAAAAAAAAAAAAAAAAAAAAAAAAAAAGAGGAGGGCTCCGGCCGAGGCGGGTTCGTCAGTGTCAAAGGAGGTTCAAGATCGAAGTGCATGGAGGAAAAAAAAAGAAAGAAAAAAATAAGAATACGAAGCGTCTTGAGAGCAAACGAAAACTCCGACTAACCCAAGATGCACTATTAATGCATTATTTTCCAATCATGAACGACAGTTCGATAAAAAGTCAAGTGGCGGCTTCGTCTCAAAGGGCCACGCGCGGTAGCCCGGGCAAATAAAGGCCAAAATGACTCGACTCCTCGATCGCTCATTCAATCGAATGTTATCGCTCACTCGCTCCTCATATAACTAAATATAAATCCCATTTTTCTCTTTCGAAGTATTCCAAATCGATTCTCCATGAATCATTATTATCATGGACTCTTGTAAACGTCTCATTATTCTTGGATTATTTTTTATAATAATTCAGCAACTGCGAAAATTACTCTTTGAGACCTGTCAATAAAAATTTACGAGGGATAACACATTTTTTCAGGAGCAGTCAAGCACTTTTTTTTTTTCATTTTCGTTTCCGTTCCGGCCTTCGTGTCATTCAGTATAACGTTGTCTCGTTATTCTGAATTTTTACGAGTCACTCCGATGGCCTTATAAAAATTGAAGAAAATGTAGGAGCGGTCACCCAACCGAGTATTGTCCTCACCTGATTTCGAGTCTGTATATCGTAATGAATGAATTAAATTGACATTTCGATTGGCATGGATATCAGGCAACGAACGAGAAGGGCTTGAAGTGAAAATGAAAAAATATTCTAATAATCATTGAAATTGGCTCGATCTGTAAGTGTGTTTTTTTGTTTCTTTTGTTGCAGATTCCCGGGCGGGATACTACAAGAATTCGGTGTTATTTACAAGTGCGACCTAGAGAAAAGTTAACGAGGATTCGCGATCAGAAGGAGAGCCGGACAGTGAAAAATCGTCGGGTACAAGAACGCCTGTGGAGACGTAATCGAAAATGGAAAGTGTCCCAAAGGTTCACGGCGTCGTCAATGGAGACGGATGAATTCGCGTAAATCTCTCAAAAATTTCAAAGACTCGTCGGAATAAATGTTAAAAATGATATACACCAAGGATCGCGCCGTCTTGGGTCCGATGGAAGAGTTCGCGACTGAGGATCGTACGAGAAATTCTCATCTGTACGTGTGTAAATTAAACAACTATCCCACTCAAGGGGAAACCCAAAAAAAAGCCATCGCAAGGCGAAAATATGAAATGAATAAAAATAAGAATCCATACTAGTGATACACGAAATCGTAAAATGTACAGAACCAATAATCAGTGAGTAAATATATAAGGGAATAAGAAACAAAACATTTGAGTTAACGTATTAATAGTTGAGTGAAAAATTATGCAATTAAAATTGAATAATTAAATGAGTCGCGTTGAATCCTCGAAAAGTAACAGCGAAGCTTAAAACAAACGTTGATTGTCAAACGAGGCATCGGTAAAAATCTATACATAATAAAAATAAATATAATAAACTTATACATAAATATATGTCTTTGTATAAATAAAAATAAAAAAAAGACATATCATAATAACCGCGATGAGAGATCTCGTCGCGAGTTCGGGATAGAGAAAATTTCGCGATCGTTTCGTCTCTCGTTCGGCTGTAAAGAACGTCAGACGAGAAAAAGGAAAAAGTAATGAAAAACAAAACGATCTGCGCGAGGCTAGTCCATCTCGTACCATACACGCGACAAAAAAAAATAACAAAAATCATTTAACCCGAGATTTTTGAATACGTGAAAAA
Organism: Campopleginae sp. 14b; assembly: GCA_030522525.1. Taxonomy (NCBI): domain Eukaryota; kingdom Metazoa; phylum Arthropoda; class Insecta; order Hymenoptera; family Ichneumonidae; species Campopleginae sp. 14b. Next base: position 193,485 of record JAPYYS010000144.1, read on the forward strand.
ATAAATTTAAGGTAGCGATACGAGAAATGAGGAAAAATGTTTCCGGAAGAAGCAAAAGAGTGATAGAAAAGTAAAACGATAAAGAAAAAACGAAAAACAAAAGGAGGGAAGAGAAAAGTTGGACAATTAGGAAGAAAAATCAATGGGAAAAAAAAGAGAGATATAATTTATGAAGACTGCTTGCGAGTGCGTGCCGTGAATGGATGCGTTCCTATAGACATTAAATAATCAAATAATAATATCCTAGTATCGATCGTGATTAAGTAGTTAATTGATAAGGAAGCGCGTTCACAATTATAACGGCAAGAAAGCGACAGAGAGTGGGAGAGTGACGTGTGCCATTCGCGCTCGTTCGATCGCGAGACGAAAATCTAAATAATAAATGACAATTGGGAAAACAAGGCGTTTTGTATATGATAAGAAAGTAATCCGTGATATCAATGGTTTTTCGTCATAACACGCGTTCGAGCGTTTGCTTCCGGCGAACGTCCGAAATAATGAATTTAAAAAGTTAAAAAATAATAATAATAGTGACGCTCGAGCCACGTGGTCAATTTCCAGGCCCAGAAAAATCTAGAAACGATTCTCTTTTTCCAAACCCATCAGATCAATCACTCGGCAGAATCAAAAAGTTAAAAATCTTCGAGTCTCGTAATTTGGACCGAACCACGCAACCACATCCAAAATCATATTTTTAACTCGTACGATTCGTTGTCATTGATTAACTTTTTTTGCCAAAAAATGAACAACGCTTTGAGCAATTTGCCTACTTGTTTGAATCTCCACAGAGTCGAAAAAATTCCAGACGCACAGTCAGGACGAAGTCGCTGTTCCACGCCAGCGAAATGAAAGTTGTATCGGAGCTATTTAATGAACAATTTTCAATTCATCATTGAGTAGATCGACGAATATGACGCTCGTTTGGTTAGTGTGTCGCAGCGATTCGTCATTAACGTGCCAGGAAAGGATGTTTTTGAAAAAAGAAGTATCTCAATCGGCAAGCGACGAAAAAAAACGGAGTAAAAATGTTCAAGGACCGAAGGGAAGAGAAGGGATTCGGGAAAAGCGTGGCTCGTGCACTGTATCATACGTAGAACTGAGGAGAAGCAAAGAAAAATGAAACGAAACAAAGAAACAAAAAAAAGGGATGATAAAAAGCAAAGATAAGCCCGGTAGCCTCTTGACTCTAACACCTCTATTTATATAAATAAACTAAGCTATAACCCGAAAGAAATAACTAAATTTTAATCCATAACGCGTGTGTGTGGGCGTGCGTTTGTCGCAGTGCAAGTGTGTGTTTGTATCGGACGTAAAATAGTGGGGAAGGTGCGGCTGGTGCGTGCGTTGAAATATCCTTCCTCGTGAGAGTGTCTTTATTTTTTTTATTACATTTTTTTTATGCCAAATAAAATCGCGTTCGTGGGAAAATTGGAATTTTCCTATTTACATATACACATATATGTATATATATATAAAAATATGTTGGTCGTATTATACATAGGACGGCTTATACGGGAGAATTACGGTGAAGAATTCTCGCGAGGAAACATATTTCATCGGTCACGCGAGAGACGTATTTAAGATCCATGTACAAAGCCTTTTGAACAAGACGAAGATGAAGAAGAATAAGGAGGAATGAAGAAAATTTAAAAAACGCCCAACCGTAAAGGAGGTTCTTGTGTTGTAAAGTTCACATAATCGTAGTGGCTAGGTAGAAGGCTAAGACTATTACAACCACATCATCTACAGAAACAACTCAAAATCATTAAAAAAAACTCTCCCACACGTATATACACATGGCCACACATACAGACTTCGGAGCAATTGCTCTGCGGAGCAGATACACTAGAAATAAAAAAAGTTAATGACGAATTCGTTGGAACGATCGGGACGAATTTGTATTTGACTTTCGCCGATCAACACACCGGAGGAATTAAATCCTACACGTCGCGTATACGTCTTCGTATTTTTTTTTTTTTTTTTAAAAAAAAAAAAAACAAAATGATTCACGTATATACGCCCATGTAAGGACACTTGAAACGCATGCATCGCCATGCAAATACGTATACGTCGTGTGCATGAGTGCGTCTGTGTGAGTATATGCGTGCGTGTTTATTTGTGCAAATGCGTGCAAATGTATATATTTATAGATAAATATATATATACGAGTGAGTTCATGACATGGACGGAAGTCAGCTATCGTACGTCCGACTACAAAATACCATAAAATCTCTCGTCGGTTTAAATCATGAGGACTCAAAAATATCGAAACAAAAAACAAGTGTGTCTATAGTTGCCTCGTTACAGGCCCCACCCGCACGCCACACCGGACTCATACAATCTTAATATCGAGGCAAGAAGTGTATTCATGTAATTCAGCATTACTACGTATGAAATAAATAGTTGTTATTGTAAGAAGCGTAAATTTTGATTCATTCATTTTATTACACCCTGATGACTTTTTTTCGCTACAGGATCCAATACATTTTTTGGACATCACCGCAATTACTCAATCGTTCTTGATCGATGGACAGTAAAACGTCGTAATTTTTATTTTCATTGAACAAATTTTACGTTTTTTTTTATTTTTTTATTTTTATTTTTATGCCTTGCGGTCGAACCCAATGTTTTGACGGTGATGGTATGAACCACAGAAAAAAAAGGATGGTCAAGAACTCAGTGTGGGAGTCTATGTAACACTCTTATCAATTTGCCGGAACGTGTATAATGTAACGATTCCAGACACGCGAGATGCTCGCCATTGATTGGTCTCGCGCTTGGCTCCACCCTTTAGACATGAATATATTTTAATAAATAACGTTAATCCACACGTATGACCGAGACGTGGGCGTAGACCGAAAAAACAACATACGTGTCAGTCAAGACAAGACCAACTGGATGATTTCAATGGCAGATCGTGTCGGTGAATTCTCGAATGGCCAAAGAGAATTTCATTTTATTATCAACACGAAATAATGAATCGGTAAGTTTTGACTCGTAAAAAAAAATGCCGGAAGTTCAGTTGCTGCGAAAGTAATTTTGAAAGGCAACAAATTGTTTTATACCCCGTGAACAAAAAGTCCTGATTTCATTGAAATTGTATTTATCGATTTTTACAATAAATCGACGACCGGTCCGGGATGAGTCCACCAACGAATTTTTAGCCTTTTTCCTGCCCGATCGAATCGGCTGGCTCGCGTAACGAGATTTGTTTTAAAAAAAAATTCTCTGGTGCTTAAAACGCGGAGCGCTCGTATTGGGAATTGGGCTAGCGATCGTGATGGAAATGACGTGAGCGTGGAAACTAAAAAAAATGAAATGAAATTCATTCGGTTTTTTCTTGGATGAGTTTTAAAAAATCGGGAAAAAACTTAGTCAACATTACTCGTTTGATTGAGGGTGGTAACTCGTTCTGAATCGTATATGAATTGACGAATAATCGATGAATCGAGGGCTCGGAGGGGTGTATTTAAATCTCGAATTCAGGATGGTTTAAAAATATATTTCCATGTGGATATAGAGGAGGAGGAACGAGGAAGGGTACGAACCGATGCTGTCAAAATTCTCTGGGCCAAAGCGATCGGCCGGGACTTGGGGCTGATTTTTTTCGCGAGAAATTGTGTTCGGGGGGTTCGGATAGGTCTGTAAAAATGCAAAACGCGTTTCGACGTCGCCCTGTCAGCGTATATACATCTGTGCGTAAGATGAGAAAGAAGGAAGAAGAGAGAGCGAGAAAAAAGTCGGAGGAAAAGCCGAAGAAAAAAATGAACGTTTGGATGCAAATGAAGGGCTTGACTTGGCGGCCTTGTGGCGATGTAAAGCTTGACTTTTCTCTCTCCTTTTCTCGTCGTTTCATCCCTTACTCAAAGCGACTACTCTTCTCTCTTTACCGCGAAAAAGCTCGACGCCCTCTCGCGGTTACGCGTGTGGATCTCTTATTCCGCGAAGCTTTCCGGCCCCTCTCTTTCTTGCTTCCTCTCAAAAAATATCTTTCTCATTTCAACGGGCATTCGCCTCGAATAATAAAGATAACAGAATCGCTCTCGTCTCCCACTCTCTTATTCGTCGGACATATTGCCATGACAATCATTTCCTTATTTGCATAATTATCGAATAAAACGGTTACATAGGGGCGGTAAGGGGGATGAAACGAATTTGGAGAGCAGGAGAGGAAGAAAGAATGAGAGCCTCGGGCTTTCCTTCCGCCCTATCCATATATATAAATATATATATAGATCCACAAACCTTAAAACGAAGTGTACGACTAATTTCATGCTCCTACTTTCTTCTAATATACACTCTGGCCCCTTATGCTCGTTTATTTTTTATTTTTTTAACGTCTTCAAGAGGGTAGTTTTGGATTCTTTCTCACACTCATTCTCTTACGATCTTTAAATTTCTTTTTTCTTTTTCTGCCTTCATATCGCCATTTTTCCCTCTTATCCTCACTCCCCCCCGTTCATTCTCTATGTGAGAGAGTGTGTCTTTCTGTCGGTGATTAGCCCAGGATCATATAATTTGGAGCAGGGCTGCGATACTATACGATATTACTTTTAATTAGAATTGTAATGCCTGCGAGGTTTATGAGCCGTTCGCTCCCCCAGAGTTAGCGTTATGTGTGAGGAATCTTTTTCTATTTGCTGTTGCACGCGTTCATCCATGGGAGATTCAATTACATCGATTTTTCTTTGAGCCTAATGCTTAGTAATTTTCATATTCACATTGTCGTACCAAGAGCCGCAGAGGCTCTATAAAAAGTACGATTTTTGTAATGATTGAAAAAAAAAACTTTATTTATTTATAGTAATTAATAAAAATCATTTAGAAAAAGACCAAAAACGCGATTTTCGTTGTGATCGAATAAAATTCATTAATTAATCAATAATCAGTTCCTAATTATTAATAAATTCGTTTTTAGCCAACCAATTTTTTTCTTTTTTTTTTTTCAAGCCCAGCAAAATGCATTATTTTGTTTGAAGCACGTGAGTACGTAAAACATCCGACATACATGCGCAACAATTAATTTTTTCTTCTCACCGCAAACATACCCATCCATTACGATCGAGAGAGCGCATGGTCGTTTTTTTTAATTGGGTAAACCATTAGCTCTGCTTACTTTGGAGCTGCATGATGGGAACCATTTGAATGATTATTATATTTATATACGAGAGAATTGAGTTACGGTGATCCTTCGTGTCGATGGGGGATAAAGGATTAAGAATTAGTTATGAAAGAGGAGAGGGGATGGAGGGAAGCACAAAACATTTCACGCTAGACTGATAATAGAATAAAATAACAGAGCATATACAAAGTACTGTGATTTTTAATATAATAGGAAGAAAAAATGGTGGGTACTGAAGATTATTAACGAACGGAATATAGAACAATCATCTGCTCTTCATTTTTCCATTTTATTTTATTACATTCGTGTTCTCGGTGCAATAAAGATTGAGAGGATGCGTGGGTGGTCATGATAACCATGTTTCGGTATATGCCTCAACACATTCTGTTTGCACTAGTTGCAAGTTGGTCTAAAAGTGCCGGGAGCAATGAATGGGGTGGCTGTTGTTGTTGAGTTGTTTACACCGAGAATTTTCCTTCGATATAATTCACTAAATATATATATATATGTATATATGTATGGATGTGTGTTGTGGATGAGATCACAAGGCCGATATTGTGACAGCTGTGGCTTCTCGCACGTTGATTATAACGGAAATTCACGAAGGGACAACCACACGCCGATAACTCTGTATCTCATCATGAGAATAAATTGTAGAAGCCACAAAGTTTCAATGCTAAATACTTCGGAGAAATACTTTTTCGATAATCTTCGATATATGGAGATTCTCATCGTCGCGTGCAGTCGCCATTTTTATTACACGTTGAAAATCTATCCTCGTGTCCTTCGTTATGTGCAACGGACTTTGATGCATTTTATTGCAGTTTTTGCCAGTCAATCATCTGCCGGCATATTTTATAATTTTTTGAAGAATTTTGAATTATTTTGCATTTTCGAATGGAAAGTCCCATGAGGATTTTTTTTTCTTTTGATATATCGAAGATTTTTCTTGTCCTTCTAATATTTACATCCATCCCAGTGAATATTCTCGAGAAGAGGAGACGCGCGGCGAGAGTATGGACGATTCTCAGGATCGGCGAATGCAATTACACGACGTCATTGAAAAGTTAATTGATGCAAATGAGTTTCCAATACTGGAGGGCAAAAGCGAGAAGAGTCGATCTGAGATTCTCTGGCTTGATGCCACGCCACATGTATCGTCTCTGTAAAAGAGAGAAGAGAGATGAAAAGAGCAGACAAAGTTGTCCAAGCATTGAACAAATTTTCCCACAGGAGCCCGTGACGTTGCTCCTCCCTCTCGCCTTCTCGTTCCTCCCTCGCCACAATATGTTTCTTCTTCTTTTTCTATCCCACAGGACCAAAGTTTCTCTTGTTCTTCACCGTCGATTTATTTTGTTGTGGTCTCTCGTCCGTTCGTCAAGATGTCACCGTAATGAGTACAGTGAGGGCTGTTCCAACCCCTCGACACTGCAGCATCGACTGAAGCGAGCCAGAGAGAAAAGACTCTCTCGTTGTGGTGCAAAACAACAGACGATTATGCTAAACGATTTTCCAAACTCAGCGAGTTCGAAAAAGCTCACCAACTCTTTCTCTCTCTCTCGTTTTCTCCCTCTCGGGACATTGCGCAACATTTAACCCCCGACGAACAACTTTTACGTCTCAGCGAACAGGAGAGAATTTTTTTTTCCCATCGGATAAATTTGCATAGAAGAACATCATGATTCGATTCCGTATAATGAACGACCAAAAAATCTGTGACCTCGTTGCTCCGCAAACCAGAAATTTTATCAACGAATGACTTTTCTTTATTTTTTAATAATCTTCATTATTATTCACCAATAATTTTTTTTTCACCTTCCGCTGTCATTCTTCACTTTGCAAATGATGATGATCGCCTGCAATTACGTTCATTTACAAAAATCATTAACCTCGAGCCATCAGCACTTCCGGGCATCAAATAATTGTTACACCTAATTAAATAAAAATAATTTTAAAAAAGAATGCATCAGCGATGCGCCACGGGGCAACGTTCCTCGGATGACTCAAAGGCTGCCCGACTATTTTTTATTGAACCCTAATTAGGTGCAAGGTGGTAAAAGACATGCATGTCCTCGAATACGTTACACCCTTGTCACATGTTCCAACACGAAAATTAAGCTCCTTGTGTAATGAGCAGTGAATATTGAATCTACAATTTTCGATCAGCAAAAGATTCATTATCGAAAATTTTACACAGTATTAATGCAAATAATTGCAGTCTCAGAATAATTACTCAATTTCTGCATATTTTAATTAGCACAACGGCCACGTCAATTGATTGACAAAAACTATTGGCGAGAAAATCGTTTCTTGTGGTTTGTGATGCATGAATGTTTAGAGACCAAATGGTTGGGAGAATATTTGACAGAAAGATGTGTCGAATTTTTGTCGCAAAAAGCAAATCGTGTCTCCTGGTCGGCCTGAGTTTGTACGACGCGGAGAAGGTTCTTGGGGGATGAGACTTGGACGATTTCCTCGTGCCATGGCATGAAACCGGTAATCAAAGTGTCCAACCGAACGAGATGAATCGCTGCCCGTATGCAAGACGCGTCTCTATATTCTCGTCACAGTGCACACACACATATGGACCAATCACACACGCACAATCACAAGGACGATCACTCCTCGGCCGTGCGCGATCTTTACTACCTTTTCGCCCTCGATCTTGCCTTTTTCCATCTCTCTTTCTCTCTCTCTCTCTCTCTATATAGATATTTTTTCTCGACCACTATGTAACGCATATAATAAGAAGATTGTGTGAGAGAAAAGACCGAGACGCGGGAGAAAAGAATAGGCAGCAGGATCATCAGGAGCGAGTCCTTTGATGGAAATCGTCGATCCCTTCGGGGTATCTACGTAACCTCTTGAAACATTATATAAATACATATATACATATCAGCGGATCAACGGAGTCATTCTCATTCGCATACCAGTTACACGTATAAAAGCGATTTCATGTAAAATCGATGCATTTTCGTCTCAAATTACTTTGTGACCAAGTTCAATGACTTTAATGATAATTGGAAAGGTATAAAACGCTCGCATCTGTCGAATCCTGTTTTTGACACGTGGCAAAGCACTTATGGGTGTTTATGTGGTCGAAATTGAAATTTTAATCTCAAGGAACTCATTGGATGACTCGAAGAATCGAATTTTCATAAAATCCTCGATTTTTCTACTTTTTATCATTTAAAAAAATTAGGAACTCATAACTGGAGATCAGTGAGGATCAAGGGAAAGATTTTTCCCTTCCAAGCGGAATACCCCATACGATATGTGTTTGCATATAGTTTATAGTTGGAATTACACTATACACCCTTTTTCTTAGCGGAGCGCGAGGCGCCTTTACGAGACTGTTCTTTCGTTCTCGCGTGTTTCTCTTGATTGACGTTGAATTCCACGCGTCTTGGGAGCAAAACGTTCCTGAATCTCGCGGTGGCAAGAGACGCGCCACGAGGACCGACGACGATTACGACCAAAGGCCTTTCTGATACCTTTTCATTTATAATAGTTACTACTACATATGTATACAATGTACGCGTGTAGACGCGATGAATTTTCGAACGACGGGTGATTTTTTATCTCGGCGTCAATCGCATTTCATCGCAAGTTGTATGGACAAACGTTTTCAAAGAATTTTCTCGAAAACGTCAGGATGCTCGTAATTTTCGAATCTTTTCGGATCAAAGCCAATTTTGATGAAAAAAAAAATCGATTCCCGAATGAAATTTCTTCGATCGAAGAAAACTGCTCAGTCGTCCGAACCTTTTGCTATTAATTCCCACGTCGCAGTTGAAATTTTCAATGCAAAACGATTTGCAAAAATGTTGATCATTTTTCCTCGTAAGACGAAAACCATACGGTCCCAGTGAGAAAGATTGTAGCGGAGTATGTGAGACGGCCGGAAAGATGTGCGTATATAGAGCGAGATGCCCGAGGCCGGGTCTTTCTCTTTTCGGTACAATAATTACACACCTCGCAAAATCTTTCGGTCAAGAAAGTGAACCGCACGTGTATAATATATATGTATATATTCATTGGAGACGGTGCGGTTCATATACGCACTGAGCTCGCACTCTGGTCATCTCTAGACCGACGGCAGACGAACAGAAATTTCGGAGTTTGATTTACAGCTGTCTCTTCTCTCTCTCTCTCTCTCTCGGTCTCTTTTCTCTTTTACTCCCGTACGTCTTACTAAATACTTTTATATATGGATGTGTGTGTGGCGTTATACGACGATCCCGACGGTGCTTGACTGCCGAGAAAGCGCCATCGAGAGTCCTTTTTTATTGTGTTTCCCCCCGCTCTAATGGAGGGTAAACGCCAGAGCATTCATGAATTTGTATTAGAGGAATTGGCTCTCGGAAACGATTCGCCTCTCTCGTTTCTTGAAGTTTCGAGGCTCTCGTTGTCTTGTATAACCGCGTGTGTATTTATAAAAACTGTTGAGATACGAAAGGGCGCTCGTCCAGAACGTGTAAATCTTCAAACCTTCAAGATTCGGCTTGCCAAAAAATTAGCAACGATTATATCGCCGTTTTTAACAATGTTTAAGTTTCTTCTTGATTGGGGGCGAGAACATATTCTCGGAGAATTGCTGAAAATCCCGAAACCCAGGTCACGGAATCCTTTCGCCACGGAGATGATCCAAGTCAGCAGGAGAGCAAGCATTATTAAAAATGAAAGAAAAAAGGGAGCGCAAAATAAAAAAGACGAGTCACGGTGTGCTCGAGAATGGGCAATCTTGGGGGATTTCCTGACAGGTGCATAAATATTTAACAAATATTACAGTAATCGGGGAAGGCGGTAGAGAGACTGGCTCATTAAATCAGCCACAATACGGGCTTTTTCGCCAGCTTTATATTCATATGCCTATATACATTTTTATATTTTTTTAAAGGCTTTTGCAATTATTATATTTCGTTCCAGTCTGCCCACAGGCTTTTTCTTACTCCTCCTCCGCTTACGTGACCCTCCGAACAAATTTCGAGGTCAATATTCATCCCTTTTGGTCCTCACGATACTTCCGCTAGGTCAGCACAATTTTAGACGTGCTAAATTTTTTCTTACACCCAAATTCCTTCATCCCGCCAATTGGCTTTTCCCTTTTTTCCCATGAGCTTCTTTATGTGCTTATTTTCAGCATATTCGCGGCAACTTTGAGATTCATTTCCGTAAGAAAACGTCGCACATTGGAAAAGAGAGTAGAAAAGCAAAAAAGGCAAAAGTTGCGAGTGCGCTCATCGAAAACACATAAGATTCCGCTTTGCCTCAACGAATCGCTAATCTGTTTAAACAACGAAACATCCCTTTGCCAGCCTCGGATATACATGTACGAGAATGAACCCTCCTTACCGGAAGGGCAAAACAAGACTGAATCCCAGGGTGAACTCGGGTAAGCGAAAATCAATGAATTCTCCACACTTCACTGACTTTCGTGGGCGATGTAAACGGAAATGTCTTAGACAATTTCTTCAGGGCTGAGGATATTTCAGTCCGAAGACGATGCCATGGTATAATTTCTTTTTTTACACAAATCAGCAAAAAGTTAACCTCATTCTGGTCAATCATTGTCATTCTCGTTAAAAGATTTAAACAACAACCTTGGCTCCCACGAATTTTCACATTTTTTTCGACATCGATGCTCATTTATTGTTGACCGAACGAAATGGCTGTCGCTTCACATTCGGAATGTCATGTTCATCAGAATATGTGAAAGGAAACTTAACTATTTTAATTCGATGACGTAATTAATAATCGAATTTCGTAAAATTAAAAAATTGGCGATTATCGTGGTCGAAAAACAGCGAAACCTCGTTATAGTATCACAGTTTTGTGTCATTCGATGTTCGCTGTTATATGTCACGAAATTTCAGCGGCTTGCTGATCGTATGAGAGAGCAAAAGTTGTCGAGATGTTGCGTAGCATAATGTAAACAAATTTATTCATATTCTGTGCATACGCCGACAGATTAACAGTTTCATTTCACAAAAAGTCATGTAAAAATGGATAAAGAAAAAGGCAGGATTTGCGACGCGGGACGTCGGTGTCAAACGTACATTTGTGATTTTGCGTGACGAGTTTGTCACGCTCGTGCCCTTCTCTTTTCACACTGGGATCACCGTGACGCGTGAATTATAAATACTCTCTTGGTACACGAATATGCATGCTGCACAGGTGACGAGGCTCACCGGCTGAGATTTATGCAAGGCAATTGGCCATACCCATGAGACGTTTCAGAACAAATCAACCCACGATTTATCTCTAAACTTTCTCCCATTAATTTCTCACTTTTTTTTGAATCATTTCCCATTTTTATAAACTCGAATTGACCAAAATGAGGCCCATCGTGTTTACGAATTGATCGAATCCAATCCTCTGAGTGAAAAATATGCTGCGACCCAATTTTTTCAATAGCGTGCTAGACAAAAGACATTCTCGCAGTTGGGATGAAAAACCGCGCGCCTTTTCCGTCGTTATTTCTAGAATTTCATCACAAAATATTCACGCACATGGGAAATAAATTGTTCATTCACGTGCTCTGGGTACTCGACGCTAATTGAATGCCCGTACGAGCGCGTGCGTTTTTGCAGGAGGAAATATTTATGTATATTTGGTATATGAGAAAGAGAGTGAGAGCGAGTGAATACAAGACGGAGAGCGCGTACGAAGTATAAGGAAGGCGCGACGTTATCTCCTTGAAATATCAAAAATCTTGCGCAGTCTCAAAGGAAAAGAGTAGGAAGGGAGAAGAAAAGAGATAAAGAAAGGGACGGAGAAAGCCCTGGGGCTTGCCTACTGCAATTTTTGCGGTATGTGAAATGCAAAGTGCACTGCCGCCGAGCGCAATGCACATATGCATCCATCGCGATGTGCATTGGTGTGCTGTTCCCCACAGATCCGGCGTAGCGAATTGAATATAGCTATGTATACATAATACATATACACGTGCATATTTCTATGAAGCGATTCCTGGCAAGCAAAACGTTCCGACTACCTCGAATTCCACTCACAAATCGTTACGAGTTGCGTCCTTTTATCTCGAACCTGACGCGATATTCATATGAGGCAGGGAACTGCGTGAGGGATTGAGGGAAGTGGAATTGGGAGGGTCTGGGGGCAGAACTCTCGGCCGTAAGAACGGAAAGAAAGAGAGAAAGAACGACCAAAGGAAAAGAATATGGCGAAGTAAGATATGGTAGAATAAGAGTGTACCTCTTGAAAACTCCATCGCTATTTTTAGCCATTTTTTCCTCTATTTTATTTCCACTACTTACATTTTTTCAATTTTGTTATTAAATGAGCAATTGCGACGCGTCGACGAATCATAAAGTGCATTAAAATCGCAGTAACTCCGTGTCAGTTTTTTGTACGAACATTTCAACATATCCCCGACTCGTGCAGGTACAGGAGAGACAAAAAAAAAACACTATTGTCGTGAGGGACCAATTCAGTTGGATTCGTTTTTTTTTCGCCGGGGCCCTAAAATCCATGAAAAAAGAAATAGTGGCTCAAGACGATGAATCAATTTTGAGCTTTTCCGACTCAGGAATGCACTGGGGAGCCTTTTATCCTGTCCGGAACAGTTGTGCATTTGATAAAGACGTTTACAGGCGAAAAAAAGTCCATTAGGCCAAGGGATCGGAAACGTTTTCATCGTCTTCTTACATCTCATTGATAAATGTACAAATTAAGTTTTTCATAATGGTCCTTTAGCAGTGAAAAGGATCTAGAATCAAAGGACGTGTTATTTTATGGCTTCTGAGTGGAAATACATCGATAATATCCGTGTCGGTGATGCGGCATAAGGTCAATGCGATCGACCGTCTGTTTTCTCTCGTCTAGTTGATGGTATATTATCGATTCCTTGAGCGGCTGGGAAAATCTGGAAGCTAATTCAATCTACGTAATGTATATACTTTAATGATGAAAATAACGAGAGTAAGAAAAAGTTGCAGTGCATGTTGTAGTGCAGACAGGAACAAAGCTATTATGCATGTGTGTATGTAAAAGTTCCTCCTCTGATCCTATTCCATGCATATAGTTATACGTGTACGAATAAATATTTTAAGTATGTAGTCGTATAAACGATATACATATTGGATATTACGTGATATACATATATGATGGATACTTGAATGTATTTCATATTAGTTCGAAATATGTTTGGTTCTCACGGAAGAAATTTTTCCGTAAAGTTGCCGATTAAACGTCTGACCACATCCGTTCGATCGTTATATATAAAACCTGAGTACATATATGTGTAACGCGCTTGCTTACTCCACAACTACCGATGTTAATGCATTCTTGCGTGTAACTCGGTCTCCTTATCCCTCTTTCTCTCTTCTTTTGCCTCTTTCCTTCTGGTTACACGATCCTGACGATCCATCGCCGAGAATAAGTCGAGAAATAAAAAAAAGAAAAATAATCAAAGCGACCAGAGAGAAATGGGGGGGTGAGGGCGATCATTCGATCGGCGGAGGCGCCCACATGCATGGCCACCGGTGCTTGCTCCACAGCATCCATCCACTGATCTCTCTGTCCAGGTTTCTTAGTCAGGCGCCATCGTTTACGACAATGTACGCGAGAACTTTTTCCATCCTCTCTTTTCTTTACAACTTTATGTCTTTCATTTTTCATTTCACCGATTTTAAGCAAAACGAGAAAGCCCTCGAATCCATCGAATTGTTCAAGATTTTTCTCGCATCAGTTATATGCTAATTATTTCATACCTTTTTATTCATCGATGCTTAGAAGCGATGCAAAGATATTTCTAAAAACTTCGATTTCGTCCAGATATGGGGAAGAAAAAATCTGGAAAATATTAACAACTCAATCGCACTGTCGTCAAAACTGCACCATAGAAAATATCGAGTACACATGGATATGCATTTTGCAGCACAACCAAGTTAACTTTATTAGCCTTTTCACAGTGAGAAGAGTGTTTTTTGAAAGCTCGGTTATTGGGTGTATTTGCCTCGCGAAACACGGTATATTATTCAATTATAAGATATTTTCTGTGTACCTGTGTCTGCATGAAAAATGTTCACTAAAAATCTTTCACACCTCGAAAAAGTCATTCCCTGACATAGCAACCCCGAGGATAAATGTAACACTCAATTTTGTTGCATGGTACCTGCTGTTTTTCAGTTCCCGGAAATATATAGTAACCGTATACAAAAACTCGCAATCGATAAAAGCTCTAGGACATGTGACAAGCCAGAATATTCCATAGATATGATTTTACAAGCCCGTAAATTTTCCCAAATGGATACGCCAAGTCCAGAGTGCGATACAGAATGGAAATGTCAGCATAACGGACGGGTATATCGACATAAAACACAACATTCCCTGAATGAATTCCCTCGAGATAGCGAAGAAGCAGAAAAATAAATCGAGATGGATTAATTAGCGATAAATGAGGCCAAAAAAAAGGAAGCTGTGTAAGAGAATTCCAAGGGCAGCAGAAATTCGAAAAGTGGAGATTTCACACGTGCCAACATTTTGTTTACATATTAACCATCACATTGTATCCTATTTATTGAAATTCTTGAAGTCCCGAAGGTCTCCAAGTTCCACGCTTTGAAAAACTGTAAAATTGTGATGAATTTAGTTTATCAATTTAGCCAATGTGTCCCGAGAATCATGGGTGGTCGTCGTGACTAATTTTTCTCCCATCACCAACCACAATTTATATATAAACAGTAAATACGAAGCGTAAAGTATATACGGAGTTTAGGATTTTGTCTGGAGGTTGGCCAATAATCAGTAATCATGCAGCGATGAGGTATTGTTACAGAGAAAACTATCGCGGTCGATCCGGCTTGACCCTTGGGGAGCCCTTACCTTTCTACGACAATGAGGTCTCGTGCCGAACATATCGGGCTGGACAAGCTCTGCCAAACGATTTGAGTTGAGAAGTAAATAAAATAAAAAAAAAGGAGAATCATCGTGTTCCGGGGCATGCGTCCTGGCTGGTCTTACCTCCTGTCCCCTAAGGGCAAAACCGCAGAATCGATCCTTCTAGTTCCTTCGTGATAGATCGACCAAGACGAATTGTGGAATTTGAAAAAATCCTCATCCGCCAAACCAGAGAAAAAGACAGGGAGAAACAAGGGAGAGGGAAGAAACAGAGAGAGATGAACGTTATATACACGGTAATGGAATAACCACAGGAACGACCGCGGTAATTGTAAGAATTAACTAATAACACATCAGTGAAGTAGGGGTCGTGCGAACCCGGCATCTAACTCTACAACCTGTCATTCTTCGATCCCTCTTATCTCTCCCTCTCTCTCTCTCTCTCTCTCTCTCTCTCTCTCTCTCTCTCTCTCTCTGTCTTACGAGTATATTCTTTTATTGGTGCCTGTGATCGTGTGAATACACGTGTTCGCCCATGTGTGTTTGTACGTCTTTGATTAAATATAGCTATAGAAATAAAAGACGGAAGAGAGGATCTATCAATTACTCCTCGGCCTGTAAGTGGATCTCGGAGAGATTTATCTCACGGGACAATAGAATTGGGAGCTCTGTTACGTTGAGAATTCTCATGTAGGTTTACATACACATGAATCAGGGTAAGAATATTGTTTTCACACAAATGGGAACAGAGTCACCGAATTAGCATGTCCAATTAATCCAATTAGATAAATTACAGCCTCCGTATAGACAACGCGACTGGAGATGCCGGAAAACCACAAGGGGAATTAAGACGCGACGTCGGTGCAAGAAAAAAATTATTGGAAAAGCGATGCTTGATGCTTCGGAATAATTTTTTTTAGTGTCCAAACGAATTTTCATTAAAATTCGACGTTTTCTGGACTCCATTTTCAAGGTAGAAATTCATTAATTTCTGAATCGACCCAAGGAGGCATCTCGATCAGGCCAAAGTCAATTACAAGGGTCGTGACCTTGCGCGATTGCTATGCATTCTCGTTTTTTTAACACCAGCTCACGATTTTGTTTGGCCCTTCCACGGAGGCTATTCCACGGATGTGTCATTCAATTTCTACAATAAAGCTTTTTGTTTGTGTGATGGAAAAAAATGAGATGAAACGTTTTGTCCGGTGTGCTCCATGTAAATACTACATATGCTGTCTATCTTTGTGGGCTACAGAGTCCTCCTGATCTCGAACGAGGGAGACGGAGGGATAGACAATGCAAGAGAATACTGCGGGGACAGTACAGAGGACAGACCAAACGGGAGATGGACGGATCAAGAGAGAAAGATAAAGGGTGCAAGCGACGGAGAGAGAGAAAGAGGGAGAAGGAGAAGGAGAGAGATTCAAAACGGTCAGAGCCCTGGTTGGTGGATGGCATTGTTCTGCTCGTTCGGGTGGACCGAGTCCTGTCGCGGCTAAATGCCGTGAAATTGTCATCCTACAGTCACAAAGGGAATTCACTCTCGCAGCCGGTGAAATATAAACGTGTTTTTCCACAGCCATTTTCCAGCCCGATTGTTATTTGGGCCGAATATAGTTTCGGCAAAACATTCCGCTCCACTCACTCCCAAATTAAAGTATCACATATATGCATCTATATGTAATAAACAAACATGAATACAGTATATAGAAGATATTTAGCACTCACACGGAATCCTTTCGAATATTTTTACTTTCATTTTTTTAGAAAAACCAGAAGCTTTCCCTTAGTTTTCCTCTTCCGCTTTGACCCCCGAAAGTCGACGGACCCGAACCTTGTGACTAGTGACTCTGAAGAGTTGAATAAAAAATGAAAATGTTTTATAATTTTTTGAAAAACTTTTTTTTTGCGCGTAACATTTTTTTTTTTTTTTTTCCAGCATTTTGTATAAATCGCAGACATACGATAGAGTGCCCGATCGATCAGAGGATTTGGAAGGCCAGGCGAAAAGTGCCTGAAAGTCTGTTTAGCGCGACTCAACTCCCTGGCCGGTTTTTTCCCCCCGGGACTCATCTAAAAAAATCTGGCACAAGTGTGTCACTTGTATTTGCAGCCTCCTGGTTCTCACCCCAGTTGTAGATTTTTCTTGACCTTAATATCTCACTCTCCCCAGACCGAATTTGTTCGTGCTATGCCGAGAGGATCAGGTTGTATTTGAAAATGATGCACTTGTGTGGATAACAGCACAAAATTCTCAAGCGGCAGTTTCCCAATTTCTTCGGGTAGCTCGAGTGGCTCTTGAAGGGAAAATGTGCTGGCGTTGCGAATAAAATAATACAGTAAATTGCTAAAATAAGCGTGCAATAAAAAACAGAGAAATCTGCAGAAAATTTGAGCCTTCCGGAGGATTCTTGTTTTATTTAATTTTGAGAAAAGTTTCGTTGAAAAATGATTTCTAAAAAATGGGTCATTTGTTTTGTGAGAACATGGTCGACCAATGGAATTGATTAATTGGAGTGAAAAATGGTAGAAAGGAGAGGCGTCGACGATATCAGTCTTGTATCCAAGTCAGGGCCGATGAAAACTCGAGGGGCAATTAAACGAGGAGTTAACAAGCCGCGAGTAGCTCTATCGTTTCCTCTCGATCTATACCGCAAAAGTGAGCAACTGCCAACAGCGTAATAAGCAGACAAATATACATACGAATATACGGTAAGGTCGACGTCGTAGGGAAAGGAAAAGATATATATATATATATTGCTGCCCGTAACGAGAATGAACATTCGCAACGCGTAAGTGCGCTCGCCGATACGCAATGTTGCATCGAAACGAATTCCCCATCGTTTTCTCTCCTTCTCGCATTGTCCAAGAAAATATGCGGTTTGTAAGTACGTGCAACACACTCATAAATAATTAAACCGACAATTAGATCTCGCTTTCGATTCGCATTTATTAATTGAGGAGTGTCTCAAGGCCACCGGAAGGGTAAGGTCTCGTGAGCCTTTCCAGCGAGTCTGGAGAACAAAAGGGAGAAGACATACTTCATTTTTTTATTGCCTACCTCAAAGGATGATTTTTTCTTCTTCTGATATACAAAGTAAAGGGTCAAAGCTTCCTCCGTTAAAATTGGCCAAAAGAAAAAGTAAGAATTGGGTCCGATAAAAAGAATAAAGAAAAAAACGTCAGACAAAGCGTTACACATAACGATCGATCGTCAGTCTGGTCGGAGAAGTGAAAATCGACGTGAAACCATCGAACGTATTGCTACAGAAAAGGAACAAAAACACTGAAACAAGGAAGACGCCAGGCAGCTGTCGAAAGATTAAGATAACCCTGAAGTTGAGGTGAATACGTCGGGGTGTGTGTAGCCTGTGGATTTAAGGTGATTAAAGGCACCTGATATCAAAGAATTATTATACAATATATTTTCTATGTGGCGAAACCTTACTCAGACCTATGGAATAAATTTGTGTCGAAAAAATGTATTGATGCGAAGAATAAAAATGAGGGAATCCCCAAAAATGGAAACACAAGAAAATTTTCGTGAGAATCCATCTCGAGTCTTTTCCATTCGGCAGACCGTTCCATCGACGAGATGCGTTATTCGAATACGATAAAAAAACCAGAAAAAGTGAAAAGTGTAATGAGACAAAAAGGAGAAAGTAAGGAAAGGGAGGGAGAATAGAAAATGAATCGTGAACCCCCGCGTTGCGAGGAAGATCCGTAAGAGAAAACACGATCGCCACAGATGACTGTGTCACGAGTCGATGTATACCTTTATAGTTTCGACCAGGAGGATTTACCTGAAAAAATATCTTCGTCGTTGTGATGTTGGTGGGTGGATATGGGCTTGTAAGGACATATAGATACTCTCACGGGATGTTGGTCGAGTCGAGAGGTCAGTTTGCTTCGCGAGAGCGTTGGTTATACCCCCGTGTTCACCTAGGCCAGATTAAGAGGGGGAAAAATAGTGGTTAGTCTGTGTTTTGTCCGTATGTACAGAGCCCTGGGATGAGCACATCTTACTGCATGGTATCGAGGAGTATGAAGGTAAACGCGAGCTCAAATGAACTCGGGGTCTTTGCTACAAGAGAATGGGCGAGGGAGAGAGAGAGAGAGGGGGGAGGGGAAAGCCGAGAGGGATCGAAGAGAAGCAGGAGGAATTGGTAAGCCCCGACCACGGCGCGAGAACGCCCGATCAGATGATCCCTCTGCTTCTCCTCTCTGAAACACGTCTTCGTGACTTCAGTATTTGCTCAGCGCGATCTCCGCGCTTTCCACAAACTCCATCATGTTTTCTAGTGCAATATCTATATATAGAAACTCCGCGTGGCATAAGAAAGGGCGCAATCGACACGATTTACCGAGTGAGCCCAGGCGAACGTGCGCTTTTCATTATCAATAACCGATGTCCTGATATATTTGTTATAACTCACGAGCTCCGAGCTCAAATCTCGTATCGATTCTTTCCTGGGACTCTCCTAATTATATCACACAATATGCTGGGAAAAAATGGCTGCGGTTCACAACGGAAATTGTTGTTAAAATTGGTCTGTGCGCTTATCAATTAACCTGTGCATGAGAACCAATACAAAAAAAGAAAGAAAAAAAAAACAAATAATTTCTGCATTTAACTTGTAACGTAATTACTGGCAATTATCATTTTTATACCATATATATACGCCTCATTTTTTTCTGCCCCATTGGGCAATACCATTCCGTAAATGGTTTGGATTTTTTTCCTGAATTATGATAATTATCGTGACGATATGGCTGAGAATAATTACAATGTAAAATTTTTTTAGAAAAAGCCACATTCACAAAGTTGCTGCGAGAGTGTTGTGATCTTTAGTCGGATAACCAGCAGAGAATGATCGTAAAATTCGTACTTTCTTGAAATCTGGGGAATTTATGTTGGTAGATACGTATGAGTGGAAATTCTGCCCAAGGATTGCTCTTGTGACCACTGTCGCTCTTTTTCTCTCGGTCTATCGCACAAAATAAGAGAACGAGGTGCCTACGAGAGAGCCTAATAAGCAGTTTGCCAGGTCGAAGAGGTGCCGCAGTGTTATCTCGTAATGTTTGCTCGAAGACGGAGCAGAAGAAGACGAAGGAGTTGTGGAATAAGGAGAGGACGATGAGAGAGGACCTTAGATGCTGCAAGCTTTGGATACAGCACGAGGAAAAGGCTCAGACCTCTCTCTCTCTCCCTCTCTCTCTCTCTCTCTCCCTGGCTTTCAGAGAGGAATAAACAACACACTGCAAATATCGCAGGCACAAGAAACACGGCTGGTGGTGCCAAGAATCTTCAAGTGTCTGTATAACGTCGATAGTATCTTCATAATAACAAAGTGCATGTCTCTATCAAATCATAAAAATTGCGTAAGCAAGATTTCCTTTGGCAAATACTTTCTGGTAAAATTTCCTCGAATTTCTGATTGAAAATAATTCAAAAAAGTGCACAAAAGTCTGATACACGATTCTAATTTCTCGATGATTTCTCAATCATCAAAATACAAACGCGAAGTTGTTTTCAGGCCTTAACATCTTCTTTGTTGTTAATAAACAAATCACACTGCAACGAGCGTATGATTTACTGTCAAGCCGCGACCAAGACGAGCCACAGGTGATGGAAATTAAAGGTTTTTGTTGAATTACATGTTTCAAGTTGTTAAATAAAATTGCAAGGAATTCAGAGGCTGCGAGTTCGTTAATCGTCGTGAGGATGCAACTCACGGGACTGTACGAGAAGTTTCCTTAACGTATTACACTTATACATATACATGTAAGATATAACTCGTGGATATTGGCGTCCGCGTAAATGGGAATGTATCGAAGGAATTGCCTGCGGGATTCTTGTGCCAATCACTTCTCAGCAGGTCGGAGAGTTATATACCCCGTATATATGGAATCCCGTACATCGTCCGTTCCTCCGATATACACGATACTCGAACTCTGCTTTATAACTTCTCTCGTTCTTCACCTTGGCATAAACTTTTCATACGATCTCCATCTCAACGTTTTATTATTGTCTCGTTCCCCAAGCACCAAACATTCGAAATTGTGCATTTTTTTACCATTCACTGAAAAAAATAAAAATAAAATGGATAATAACGAAATAATTGTCAGTAATTTTGATATCGAACTTACGCGAGAGCTCAAAATTGTCCATGTGGCGCCGAATCATTCAGCTCAACGTGACATTTAGATTATCTGACCTCTGGGCACGTTCCACTCATTCGCTACAATGTTTCTCGACCGAAGGGGTTGAAATTTTGCTCCGAAACAAGCTCCAAGAGGATCCAATGAGCTGAGAAGAATCCTCGTTGACAAAACGGATTAGTTTAAGTTGTTGAAGACCAGGCGAGAGAGAGAGAGAGAGAGAGAGAGAGAGATGAGATGACATCAAGGCGCGGGGGATGAAGGCAGAGCTGGGCCAAACGACGACTGAGAATTAACTCGGGCTGAGGCTAAGTGTCAGTCGCCGGACGTCAATGTCATATATTTAGGTTTGTCGAACACGACGAATAAAAGGGGATTCGAGCTACGGAGAATTAGACTGCCTGAATTGGAGATGTTGTTCAAATACAACCCTTTTCCATCTTAATCATTTGAGTGATTTGATAAGCCGCACAGTCTTTCGCTTCCGAAAAAAGATTAATGGCCAAGTTTTTGGTGAATCCCCATAGAGTGCGTGCATTTGCATATTCCGTTGCGTCTCAATATTTCACGAAATTGAATCAAAATTAATTTACAAAAAAAATGCCATGGGGCGTTTTGTGCGAATGGAAAGAAAATGAAGAATTTTTCAGCTCTCCACAATATTTTTTGTCCGAATCAATCGAATCAAATTATAATTTTAAAAACTGACTGGCCCGCCGAATCGGCGAAAGGATGTCTATAAAATGTTATGGTTAGTTTTACGTGAGCTATGGGGAATCTATGGGAAAAAAATATGACGATTCTGTGAAACACAAAAATAAACTTAATATCTCACAGTTGAAAAGATTTGGAAAACAAGGATCTTTACGATACGGTTAGGCCTCGTAGCGAAATTCTCTTAGCTCTTATTACAAGCTTTATGTTTGGCATTTCTTTTACCCCCTGGTCCTGAGTAAGCGAGAGGAAAGGAGAGAAAGAAAAAACTAAAGAGAAAGGAAAAGAGAGGAGAGTGAAAAAGATGGCAGATTCATGGGGGTGCGAGTCGACCGGTCCGATCATCTTTCGGGTTTGTTCACTCGCTCCCCTGGAAATCTGGAGAAAAAGGGAGACAGAGAATGAAAGTTGACGAGTTTGGTGAACGCGAGGCGACGGGCCGACGTCAAAATCGATTAATTTTCCGGTCATTATTTTTTACGACTTCTTATCGGAGCATCCTCGCGCGTCTCTCACTGCTCCTACCCGCATCTCTCCACCCCTCTAGAAATCTCGTGCCTACTTCGAATTTGACTTAAGGCTTGTCGAAGCGAAAAAATATGGTGTCCTCCATGGGGCATTCCATATGGTTGAAAATTACTTTTGAAAGATGAGCAATTTCCATGTTTCGTGAAACGTCAAACAATTATTATCCTCGGACGGTGTCAATTATTATTGCGTAAACATTTATTTCACTATTTTGTTCCTCGATCTCATTTTTTGACGTTCCGCGGTTTTTACCGTCTGGACAAATTCGATTTTACGTGAAATATCCCATACGTACGTACGAAGCTCTTACTGCAAGATGTTGAAAGTGACGCAGCTCCCAAAATTCGTTCTTAGCGCGCGCGATTATCGCCCATCGTGCCCTGTCGACCTCTGGTGGCGAGCGTTTACATAAATGTCGCTATGGATACATTGAGGTCCTAAAGATGTCCTGGAGATAAGCCAACTAAATCCACAAAACCCCGAAAGCTTTCTGCTTCTTTCTTTATCGAGAGCCAAAGAATTGTCTGTGTCGAAGAAAAATTTCTTGGAGACTTTGGGATGGAGGGATGAATTGGAAAAAGGTTCGGAGCTCAGCACTTTTAAATTATTTTCGAAATTTTATTGGGAAACCTTTTTCTACTGGGAAACACTGTCAATACTTATTTTTTTCGTTTCAATATAGTGAATCGCCCCTGCGAATTTATAGTCTTGAGAATTTCTTAAAAATATACAAAATAATAAAATTTTGAATCCGAGTCTTGTGACGAAATGTCATTTTTTTTTTTGTTTGTTGACAAGTTTAAACCGTGTACGGTCGAGCCACAGCAGGCATCGCGTGAATTCGCGATTTCTCTCGCTCTCTCTTTTCTTTCTCTCTCTCGCTCTCTCTAAAGCAATGTTTGACCAAGTGCTCACAGGGAGGAGCTCACAGCCGGCCTTCTCACTGGGCGGAGCCTCGGGGAACCACAAAACACTAGCTACGAGACAGAAAGAGAAAGAGACACATCGGAGTTCCCCTCGCACAGGGAAAACTAGCTACTATTAATTATTTATATTGCGGACGTTGCACGCTGTGCTTGAATCGGCAAGGCACTATATCTCGACGTCCTTACCCACTTCCGAATATTGTTGTTGTTTTTTTTTTTAATTTGAAAACGAAGTTTCGAATTATTGCTTTTCTTCAATTTCGATGTGACTTGAAACTTTTTTCTGCGGAGGGCAAAACTGAATTGGGAATTTTTTTTACCCAATTTGTCGTTGAGCCTTGCAGATAAAATGACAGTCGAGAAAAGCTGCTCGTTACGATATAATTGTCACTGTATATATATTTCTCATGATTGTGTACCCAACGAAAATAAAAAACGATTTTTGTGGTGCGATTCTGAAGGGTTTAATTTAATTTTCGCTGCTTTTGTCGCGTTGAAATTGTGAGGAAAGAAAGTTCGCGTAGTTTTTGTGGAAAGCGCAAAAGCAAATGATGGACGGGGATATCAATGTGATTTTTGTAAGAAAAAGGTTGGTGTTTTTATGTTTGTTGCAGGCAAAAACGCATGGGGCTATGCGAAGGGATACAAAAGAGTAAAAATCGTTAAGATCGGTGTGCCGTTCGATCGGACCAATCCCATCGAGAGCCGCAATCGATTCGGCGGGATTATTATGATTGGATTTCTTGGGCAACTTGAGAGGCACGCCTTCCGGGCTCTCGTGATTTTTTGTTCGCTCTCTCACGCGAACGCACTAAAATATGAAGAAAATAAGAGTAAAGAATAAGAAAAAGGTGAGGCGGAATGCGAAGGAGAAGAAAAAAGGGAAAAGAAGGAATGAGGATGATGACGAGGAATACGAAAAGATCGTAATGCAAAGGGTGCATGGAGAAGGGGTTTCGGACGTGAGCTATTAAAATGAATAAAAAGCCATGGAGATCCCGAAATTAAACGTTCCTGGAGAAAATCTTAGCTCAAACTTACCCGCGAGTGCGATAAAACATAATTTGTCCTTTCGGTCGGTATTTCTTCTCATATTTAAGGATGCGCATGGAATTGCGAGGAGACGGTTGATTCGCTCATCAGAATATCGGGAGAGAGAAGGAGTGACCGAAGAATATTATTGGCAGAGAAAAAAAAGGCTAAATAAAGCATATGAGAAAAAAAATAGTTGCAAGGATCTGAAGAATAAGCGCGAGAGAGCTCGATCCGAGCAGACAAAACTGCAACATATTTTTCTCTGGAGCCGTGTGTGGTTCCAGCCACCGTGTGATTACCCCAGGACGATCGAGGGGCATATATGAGTAATTTGTATTCAGCCTGATCATCCGTATCGAAATTCGAATCTACTTAGTTCTGAGAAGCACCAAAAAGACCCACCTTTCTATACGTATACGTATACAATATATATATATTTATAAATATACGTATATATGTGTTTCAAACTGTGCTGATGTTCTCTGAGCATCCCCCCGTCCGCGTCCTGTGCTCTCCTCTCATTCCCGAACTTTTCGATCGACAAAGAAAGACGCGCTACCTCTCGCCCTCTTTCCTCTTTTCGCCCTCCTCTTCCTTTCTCCTTTTCCTCTTTCCACGATACAAAATCACTCGCTCTCCCTTTCTCCGCTATCTTTCTCTTTCTCATCCCTCCTCCTTCTCAGCCGCACTCGATAAGCTCGATATAATATTATTCCCGGTTTAGTTTAATGGTTCAGGGCGATTATTACGATGGACCCGAACGTCCACGTGAGAGGGAAAGCAACTGAGAGAAAAAGAGACGCAGGAGGATCCGAGGAGGCTCTGGCGAATTCACTCCAGACGGACTCTCCTCCGGGCCCCACCAATATATATTTTGTATACACACACACGCACATATAAAAAAAAAACGATATCTAAATACATGTCTATAAATTCGAGGGGTGTAAGATTTTTAAATTCGCAGCATTGTGATAAAAAAATGTTGATAACGGATTTGAAGGTCAAGCACGACATCAGAAAAATAATAAATACCAAAAAATTGGATTCTATGCTTTCAGGTCTTCGTTACTGTCCAACGAAAGTGAAATACACCAAAAACGTGTCTTCTTCCGAACAAGACGCGATTTATCCAAAATCTTGTGCACTTGCCCTTCGTCCTTTTCCTTAGCGACCTCGTGACTGGACACGTCTTGTTAATTCTGTTTTTTTTTCTTCATTCAAGCCGATTCTCTCTGCTCACTCGAATCTCTTCTGTTCGCCTATGCCTCTCATTCAATTCTCATTCTCTCCTCTTCAATTCTCTCGATCGCCGCTCATCCCCCGCCTTCGGACCACAAAAAATTCTACCGTGAAATAGAGTTCAAGGAGCTCCTTCCTTCTCGGTCAAAGTCCATGATCACGAGTGAATGTTCAATAACATCGCGTGAACGACGAGAAAAAAAGAAAACAAGAGAGTGAGAGACTCGATCGAGGAAGAAAATCAAGAAATCGTGCGCGAAACACACAGCTTTGAGCTAAGCAAAACAAAACGAAATTGCACCTTTTTCTTCTCGATGCCACATTGTTTTCCCGATGAAATCGAATCAAAAACATTGTCAACATTTTTCCTACCATTTTTTGAAACTTTAAAAAAATATTTTTTATTTACATTTTTTATTTTTTAATGACGCGACTCGAAAAAATTAAATCATTAATTCACAAGGCAACTCGACGAATTATTTTATAAATAAGAGGAAAGCGAGAATATCGAAATTAGAGGAACGACACCTTTCCAAAGATATAATAATAATTCTTGGTTTTCAGCATAAAGGAAAAAGAATATATAGACGCACGTACATGTATAAAATGTTCAGAGGCAACAAGGCGAAGCTCGAGAACCCGATCTGTCATTAGCATCGCTTGGTGCCAACCATAGAGCTTTCTCTCGCTCTTTTTCTCACTTTTCTCAGTCTCTATCTCCCTCTTTCTCTCTTTATCTTTGAGGTGCGGGTGGTGCTTAATTCACTTGTTTCTTCAGTTTTCACTCGGATGAAATTAGAGTAGCACAACGACGGTGGTAGCGGTCCGCGACAGAAGATGGAAAGGACTCTCTTTGCCTCTTTCTCTCTCACTTTTTTCTCCTGTTGCCGTGGATGTCATTAAGAGCCTTTTAAATCGCCCTTAAGACCCACAGGACCATTAGAGGAGCTCTCGCGAGAAAAGGGCAACCCTTGTACGTATCTTTTTTTTAGCCCCGTTTTTCCTCATCTTTATACACTGCGAACGACCTCGACACCGCGAACCTCTCACCGTGCTCGCTGCCACGACCTGAAACTAAATTTTTACACCTAACTAAATATGTGACTGTATTAATTTCCTGGTTTGTTATTTTTCGTATTTTTCGTCAATAATCTCTTTTAAGAAATCGTAACTAAATGGACATTTTATTAATTTTTCTTTTCTGTATTCGCTGAGCCAAATTCTCGAGGGATGAACTAGGATCCTCAACTCATCGTGAAATTTCTTTCCCGTTGCTGCTCCTGTTTCTCCCTCTCGCTCCCATTTTTATCTCTTACTTTTATTTTCTTTTTCCAGCTCACTCTTTCCTCACAGGTGTATCTACTTTGCGCTTTATCCATTTAGTTTTGCTAATGCCGTTATACCCTCGTCTTCGAGGATCGTGCTTTCCGGAGTCTCCTGCAAGGAAACCAGAAGAAAAGGAGGGCTTGCTTCTTCGGAGCTTCTGCTCGGGCGATATAAAACTGTCAACACTTACATCTTATTTTTTTTCTCATTATTTCGCACACTGACGGTGGCCACACGTATTTCCAAAAGTTCGTTTATAATTCAATAACCCGTGGGAGTATGAGGTTAGAAAACCGCAAGGAGGTTTTCAGCAAGTCACCTACGCGGTAGCTAATGGCTACCCATAATATATGCCATATTCTTCGATCCCCGACGCGACCTTCATTCGGCATCTTTTTTTATTTGAATTGATATATTTCGCTCTTCCTGGCGCGCGCTCGTCTTCTCGTTCAGAGTCAGGGATTTTCGATCGATTCGGTCCTCGATTGAATTAAATCTGTTCGAGCATGCAGCACCGCGTGTTCAGAGCCCCAACCACCGATTCTATTTGACAAGTCATTCTCTTTTGTTGTTGATACCGGTTTTTTCTATTTGGAGAGAAAAAAAATGCCTAACTTTTCGAAAGAATCTCCAGAGACATAAATTTGTGTGTGTTTTTTTTAACAAAAATTGGTTTTTGCAAAACAATGACAAGATTCAATAAATTTCATTAGGCTCGAAACATTTCGAGCACAATTTCGAAGCATTCGAGCTATTTATGTTAAAGAAAGTATATTTTGCTTTGGGGAGCATGTGCGAGTTCACGTCAATCATCCTTACAGTATGGTTGCTCGGGTCTCCGTAAGAGGGCCGAGATACGCTAACGGGTAATTATCACGTGAGTAAATACGTGCGATTCGCGATAGGTTCAAGGGAGGGATAAAAAGGTTGCGAATATATAAGCGTTCGTGTGGAGGCAAAGCGGAGCTAAAGATTCCTCCGATAACCCCGTATCTGAAAGTCTCGTGGTAAATCATAATTCACGAGCCTCTCTGTGGATTCGTCTTACGTGTAGGTTACACTTTCATAGATTGCGATACATGGACGCACTGAGGCATTCATTAACTACCCAATTCCCGTGGGAATGCCTTTTCTAAAATCATTCTTCAATTATTATTTAACGCTTTTTAACGATCTTTCCGCGCCTGTTTCTTATCACTAGAAATGTTAATTAAATGTTATATTCTATTGAGCTAAATCGATTTGGATTCTGCTGTTTTGTCTGGACACTGTTCAAAGTTTCTGCATATTTTTTGATTGCTTCAATCTGTCAACGATAATTAAAGATTCAATTAATAGATTTGAGTCCGTGAATTATTTAGAAAAAAAAGGGCCTACAGACTCGCAATATAGATTGAGGATGGGGATGAAGGTATAAATGAGAAAAGCCGCAAAAGAAGAGTTCCAAATGGTGCACGAAGACAAAGGGACCGCCGTTGAAAATTAACACAGTCAAAGTTATAACAGGACGAAGAATACTCAGCGGGATACGTAGGAGGAAAAAAATGAAGCGCGAGAGAGAGAGAGAGAGAAATATAAAACGAAGAGCCGCTCTCGGTGTATATCTCTCTTTTGTTTTCTGGCTTTTGGAAGCCCTCGGGCAAACACTCATTCGCCTATTGTCAGCGATTTACACGCCGACGTCATTAAGCAATCGGGGCTTTCGTTCGCGGCTGGGAAATCGCTGCAAACCTGGTTAGTCCGCGAAAGTATGAAATTAAAGACTATCGCCAAAGGACAAGCGATCCACACTCTTAAGAAATCAATCATTCCAACTTTCGCTTTCTAAATTAGTTCGTCCTCCATGTTTCATCATCATCCTCATTGATAAAAAATCGAACTTGATGAAAAAATTGACTCCGATAAACGAAAAAGTTTTTACGCCCATAACGGACCCTTAGTTCATCGATCTCTACCACAATTCAGTACAAATTTTGACGAAACAACAAAATTTTTAAGACTTTCGTAAATTTCAAGTTTCCCCTCGAATTTTAACTTTGAAAAAAAAAAAAAAAATCCAAAGTTGATTTTCAGAGAAAATTGAAGCAAAATGTTGACAAATTTTACATTTTTGGCTGAGAATGAAAATATTTGGTAAAAATTATGGTGAATTTATTCTACGAAGTCTTATCGGCACAATTTATTACAATGTATAATTACACCGTAACTGAAAGAATCGGATCGGCTCGGGAGTCGAAATAAATGTACGGGAAAAGCTCGAATCGCCGTGTATCTTGCGATTGCCGCGCGCGCGCCGTAAGAAAAGGAAGCGGCGTACTTAATCGCACCCACTCTATATGCTAAGAAGGGTTGCAGTTGTGGGCGCGTGTGCGATATCGCGGAAAGTCTGTGTCTCGGAACCGCGAGTTATGACTCGGTTGCCGCCTCCGTCATGCGAACTTGCGGCACAACTCCGTTTATAGACATTTCATATATATGTCCTGCACACTTATTATACACCTACGCCTGACGAAAAGGTTTTATTTGATCTGAATACGAAAGGAGAGAAAAAAACCGTCAATTGTTCCAAGAATTTTCCAAATTTAGTTCGTTCTTCGTGGAAAATGTTTATTTAACTTTATTTTGTGTTAATTAACGAAAGTTAACAAGAAAATGATTTTTCTTCAATTGAATAATAGAGTCTTGTTTTTGTAATCTTGAGAAATAAAGAGTGAAGGTTTTTTTTTAAGTGTCCATGGGTTTTTTGATGCGCACGTTCAGAGACACTGGATTTCTTGAATTTTTCGAATGATCGCACAATTAAAGGTGAGATGCGGGCCTCGCAGGTGGCCTACAACCTACAAAAGTGCCAGCAGTCGCTCGCAAAAGTTCCCCTTGCCCTCACCTTGACGACGAAACTTTCTGCTCTCGCTCTTGTTCGTTTTCCTTTTGCACATATAAGGGTAGTATCGAGTGACTCAGTTGTATTCTATTTCATTGAAATAAGGGAGATCGACGAAGTGTCACGACCACCTGAGAGAAAATTTGCTGAATCATTGTTTCATGGAATAGAATTTTTTTTGTGTAAAACGAAATTTATGCATGAGACAAATTTATTTTATAAAAATAGAACATCATTCGAGCCAATCAGAAAATATGTATTACAGCTCGATCGTTGATAACAGCTGAAAAAAAATATTTTTTCATTGCCTCCAGTACTTTTCCACCTCCTGGTCGTTCCCTTAAAGTAAAATGACTGTTCGCACCTGGGTGGATCTCAAATACCCGCAATTATTTGGTCCTCTGATCTCACATTGGCTCCAGGCTACGAGAACAAGCGGAAAAGAAAGAGAGAGAGAGAGAGAGAGGTAGAGAGGGATAAAAAGTTTGTTGTGTCGAAGCAGAAAAAATGCTTTCGTGTCGAATGTGTCCCGGAATCTGAAAGGATCGTGCGAGACGATCGAATCGAAAAGAGAGAAAAATAAAAACACGATCGATTGGTCGAGTCTCTTTATTTCTGGGCCAAAAAAGGCACGAGGAGAGAGATAAAGGGGATAACTATAATGATCGTTTTAATATTTAAAGGGTCGAAATCGCCAGAGCTCTTGAAACCTCGTCTCGCCTCACTTTTTTATACCTGCCAATGCAAAAAAGCCCTCTCGATCAAACGGTATATATTTATATTCATATAAATATATAAATATATTCGTATATCCACATCATAACACGGCAGTCTGGATAATTTATTTTCTCGATGCAAACAATCAAATTATAGCATCCTAAGCCGCTCGAAATTCCATGGAGGGAGAAAAAAAAAACGATACGTTCCGCCTTAAACTCATCACGAAATCTTTTATGGATTCAGATGCAACGTTTATGGTTTTCATGGCTTTTAACTTTTTCTCCGTACAATTTTGTTATCAGGTCAAGGTTCGAAAAAAATGCTTTGCGGAAAATTTCACTTTTCCGGACCCGAACGCATTTTCCCTTGAACCGGTTCGTCTTGGTCATTTTTATTGTCATTTGTTTGGAATTAATAAGGTTTGTTGCTCCTTTTCCTTCATCGACTCGATCGGAGAACTCAGGTGAAAAAATATGATCGGGGAAGGCATAAGAAAAAGTACGAGAGTATACGCCATTGGCCATCTGTCGAGAATCTTTGCTCCCTTCCATTCTCACTCTTTCTGCCAGCTTGTCTCTCGTTTGGTCGGATCGAAGAACGATTAGAGTTAAAATGAAACGGCAAAAGCGCGTGCTGCTGTCGCCGCGCGATGTACCTCGGCTGCGGGGCAAAAGGGAAGAAACGAGCGTGGCGAGTAACTCGATCCAGTATATTGAAAAAAGAGAGAGATCAACTTGGAGGATCCGCTTTGTATTAGCAACGCTATCGAGAGAATGTTCAGGTAAAATAAAAGAAAAAGTCTTTCGAGTCGGATCGGTGGGTGTGCTGATTCCTCAAATCATTGAAAAATTTGTTTTTATCCCGCTGATTAAGGATAACAATGAATTTTAATTTTTTTAAAATTTTTTCTACAAATTTTTTTCTCCAATCTGCAAATACGAAGTTAAGAAATTTTTTTTAGCTCAAAAAAACATCGCAGTCGACCATTACATGAGCAGGAACGCGTTGCGGAGAATCGGAGTCGTTTTGGCAAAAAACAAAAGTCGAACTGACACGCACGTGCCTTCCGGCGTAACCCAATAGCTCAAAATTCCATCTTCCCCCAGATCGCAATCAATGTGATGCGAGCTTAGGCCACATTGTGCGAATTAATATTTTTCGATTGCAAATATATCTTATACGGAGCTGTATCGTTTTACTTCGGAATACAATGCTCGTATATAAGGGAGAGCCGTTGGCGAACGCTGTTTCGTACTAGATCTCTGGGAGTTTCTTCTCTCATGATCAATATTCTATTCGATCGATAAAAAGATTGCAATCTCCGCCCGAACTAAAACATATGTGGGATCTGTTTTTTCGATAAAACATTTAGCAACGTCTTTCGAATAAACTTTTGCAGATCTGGCGATAACAATACACACAGACTAAATGAACTCGGCTCATGCTCTCCCTTTTCTTCAAATTCCTCATGTGTGATTATCATAAATATGTAACTGTTACTTTTTTCCCTCGGGACGGCCTTTCGATACGAGAAGGAGGTCGCGATCGAATCGTAAGCAGTAATGAAACGTATAAATTACCCATAAGTATAGCTGTTACGTAATTCCAAAATTTCATAGGTCATTCCATCAAATTGACTCTCTCATCTTTCGACACTTTCAACCCTTGGATCCCAGTATGTAAAGCTACAAATATTAAGAACATATATAGGTACAAATATCTCATTTTCGACGCTCTCGACAGGTGATACCGATCACGTGCCCAACCTGAGGCAATAAAATTGCAATAAAAAGCGGAATAAATCATTGGATGGTTATAAAAAATGCGGTAAAGATCTCGGAGCTCTGAATTATTTTTCTCCAATAAATTTGACGTCGTGTTAAAAATATTTTCGATGAAATTTGTCAAGATAAAATTTGCATCAATTGGAAATAAAGTATCATGGAATACAGTGATTTGAATAGTGGGTTAGAAAGGGCGTTGTCTCCGGAGAAAGTTGGTGTTGAAGAGCCCGTAGATATATTATATAAACTTGCATATCAGTGCGGATAGAGAGGCCAATCGGCCGATAATGAACGTCAATATCAGGACGCCCGGTCGGGCGTCATCAATGGCCCAACGAGCTTAACGCATAGAGTGCATATGTACGAGAGCGCAAGAGCAACGAAACAGAGGACGATGTGTACAAGAGAGAATAGAAGCCCGGCTTTTGATTCGCTCTCTATATCTCACGGGGAAAGGAAATCCCTGTGAACGAGATCACCGCATAAGGGATGATGCGATGACGTGTGGCTGCCATTCTACATGCTTTACTTGCTCTATAAATTTATATGGGCTAGTCCACATCAAGTGGAATGCTCTTTGGGCCGAACAATATTTATGGTCCTATCGAATACTCCATAATTCTCACCGCGTCTATACGATATGAGATAAAAATCCTTTCAGTTTTATGCTTGAAGCCACTTTTCAAATTCCCTGGTGACTGAAATAACTTTTCTGATAAAATACAATAAAAAATGAACAAATTATTGCGACAGTTTATTCCGAAAACAGGAAAGTATCGAAATTCAAAAATCGAAGATCAGAGAACGCGGAAATCTAAACGTCCCAAAGTTTATCATTGAAGACGAGTCAAAAAATTAATATGTCATTTGCATGGACTCTAATCAAGGAATAATAAATAACGCGATGAAGACCGGTCGACACATTACAGAATGTCAGCAATTCGGCTGATAAATTTAAGACAATACGTCTCATGAGATATAATGACACGATAGGAAAGGTTCGAACGGAGGATGACGGGGGAGCAGCGAAAGGGTCCCCTGGTACACACCTGGCCAGTGGTCGAGAGGAGAAGATAATAGAATATATAGATGAAGAAGATAATAGACATGGAAGAGCAACAGTGAACTCTGTTGTGTATATATAGTCGATGGGATGCTCTCAGTGAAAATCAACACGTGATAGGCTGGTGGTGTTTTGTGTTTGGTCGGTGCATAGGAAATCCTAATGTAACCATGCATCGTGACGTCGACTGATCAGCCGAGTAAGCCCTAAACGTACAATATACTTAAACACACATACGTACGACACTCGGGCGTAAATATAATGCGATGATAAACAAAAGGGCGTAATTGGAATGACCAAATAAGTAGAACTG
This sequence comes from Campopleginae sp. 14b, assembly GCA_030522525.1. Classification (NCBI taxonomy): domain Eukaryota; kingdom Metazoa; phylum Arthropoda; class Insecta; order Hymenoptera; family Ichneumonidae; species Campopleginae sp. 14b. Next base: position 227,159 of record JAPYYS010000144.1, read on the forward strand.
ACTGGGTTACGACTTTTCGTACGTCAGCTCGAGAAGTACATGTTAACACGTGTGTAAGAGAGAATAAGGCGAGCAATATATTTGGTGGAGGTGAGCGAGAAACGAGAAAAGCTGCATCGGAGGTATAACCTATTGTAATCAATATTAATTACTCAAGACAATGGAATCTCATTGGACTCGATCGTTCGAACGGACCTTATACTCGCTTCTGGTACTCGCAGAAAACCAGCAAGCATGTTTCAAGGGTCGGGGGATGAAGCCCCGTAGGACTCCATGGGTTTTACCTCCATCGCTTACTCGCTTTACTCAACGAGTGTAGAGCTCTTCGCTTCTCTTGCTATCCACGATCCTCTCGATCCTCCCTGGCTCGACGACATCGGAATACACCGATACGTTCACCCTTGCAATTCCCCCGGCGTCATCATCATCGTATTATACGTCGCTAAGGGACGTTCATCAATGGACTCGTGATTTCGCCACCTAAATCCTTTAATCAATGCCTTCCAATTTCTCCACTCAATCTCACAGTCTTCATTATTTACCATTTACCAAAAACTTATCGAATTTCAGACGCAAAAAATGCACCGATGAGCAACTCAATATTCGCTGCAAAACGCAAAGCAGACGAGTTCTCCAAAGACGCATATTTTCGCGTGATGAAGACTCATCAAGCTCCCGCACGATTTGGCTGATATATTCATGGTGGAAACTTACGTCTTCACATATATACAGTTTATATAATTTACTGCGTGTATAAATGTATACAGATTAGAGACGACGCGACGAGAGTTGAGATATCGTCACATCAACCTCTGTGTGTGGTGAGAATTCATACAACAGTTAACACTCATACACACATCCATGAGCATCGTAGATACACGCAAGAGTATGAAACACCCTTCAGGTTTTCCGCTAAGAGATCTTAGAAGAGCGAGCCCTTTCAACCCGCGACTAAATATTACCGCGAGACTTAAAAACAACACCAACACAAATAATACGTAAATCTTAACATACGTCGATGTGAATACATATTATATTTTATATGTGTAGATGAATTTCATGGTGAGAATGGCAGGAAAGGCCTTTTCTTGTAGCCGGACACCTTCCGGCGTCCGATCGTTTCCGTTTTTAGAGTGAACCTCGCCACTTATTGCACCCGTCCCTTGTTCCATCGACCCCTTCACCAGCTCCAAGACCAGACGGTTCTCTCTATCGCAGGTCCGGACGAGGAGGTGGACGCCGCTTAGCTATATCCACTGCACACAAATGGAAACCCTGACCCTCCCTACTCCCCAAGGTACTCCCACTATTAATTACAACAATTTTCTTACCACTAATTGACTTTTTTTCCTTTACCCTCATTTTCATTCGTCGTATCGAGATTTTCGACTAATCCTCCAAATTCCCATCGTAAATCCGAAGACGCTCAATTCGTCCAACGAAATTTGAATGCATGCTCGCAGTTTCATTCAAAATCAAGCGGTTCAAGCTCGTCCCACTTCCATTTCCATTTTTATCGACTAACTGTCAGCGTCTTGTCAAATCTGAGTCATAATTTTATATTCTTGAGGGATGAACACCCAGAGATTTATGTGAATCTTTGGGAATTACGAGAAATGATGTCTTCACCGCGAAGCATCGTATATAATTTACAACGAGGTAATTTTTATCATATTTATGATGCGCGCCCATAAGTTTGAAGATTCGTGATAGTTTACCAGACTGTTCACGTCAAGAGGGGAAACATTGTTAAAAATTTCATGTTCGTTTCAAAGTATGTATTTTCCGCAAATCATTGTTACGATTTCTCTCGTGCGACATATATGAATAAGTAACTGCAACGAAGAAACTCAACTCGGGTGATTCTCGAGGGAAATGCCTCGTTGCGGCGTGTAATCACTGTCTTCGTAATTGCATTTCAATCGCTTCATACAGTTCCTCCCTTTCTCAACAATCTTTTTCCCTCATTACCTTCACTAATTCATTCTTTCTTTCGTTTTCTCGCTTTTCCCTGTTTCCCTCGCTCTACAATGTTCGCAAAACGTATCTACTTACACGATGCCAACGCCTTCCCCTCTGACCCATGCACGCAGTCGATTTCTCAACGCATGAATGACTCGCAAACGCGACACCCCATACCTGTTTGTGTTTCCAATCCTGCGGGGCCAAACGGAAGGAGGAGGCAAATGAACCTCAAAAGTCAGTTGCAAAACGATCAGATTTAATGGAATATCCAAAGTTTAAACAATTTACAAAATATAAATGGAACACCCCCTTCTCCGATCACAGTTTTTGTGTAAAGACGCGCGTAACGTCAAAAGATTCGCATAAATTGTGTTTCCCACGACCATTAGCGAATCTTGATAAAAAAATTTTGGAGTAATTTTTTATTTTTTAATTTTTTTTTCATATTTATTGTTCGCACGCCCTGCCATTGAGTACCACGACGATTTTTTTTCCATTTCTAAAAAGTAAAAAAGTCGATCGCAATAGACGACCCTGCACACGTAAGCCAACGTATATGTGAATATAATTACGGATATATAACGTATGAAGAGTCAACGGAAACAGACTCGTATAATAGCCACCCACTTCTTCCTAATTGGCAAACTGCCGGATCAGGTTTCTCCCCTTAATTGCATTAGCTACTGACATACCATCATTGAAAGGTGTATATATACCGATTCACGTGTAATTTACGTATACGCATCTTATAGCTTTCTTGGCACAGCGAGCGTGTGAGCATTCGAGTCATCAATGATTATAATAATGTAGCGATAAACTGCAAATGATAATTTAATGAAAATGAGTGAAATATATTTTAATTCTACAGTGGAGATGATTCAATTCAAAGTTTTTTATATTTTTTCAATTTATGCGTAGGGAAAAAGTAATTGATGAACAATTGCAGAGTTGAATGTAATCATACGAGGCGTTACTGTGTGAAACGTAAAACGATTGAGTAGTCAGAAGCGTTTGTTTTTTTTTTTGTTTTGAAAATTCATGAAGAACCGATTGATGGAAAATCGAAGCCTATTCCGATCGTTTGGTCGGACTTCGGGTTCGATTACGAGAATATGCAACGCGGACTAACCGTATAGGATGCCTTGATATTCTCTTTCGACCAAACGAATCCGAATAAACGCAACACACGAAATAACAGCGTCGTCGTGGATGAAAATCGTGAGGCCAAAACGTGTTGATGGCCTCGAACCCGGGAGGCGAAATATTATCCCGAATAATCGGATCTCGATAGGATTCTATCCGTTTATATAATTATATCCTATCTCCATTAGCTTGCAGCTAAACAGAGATAGCGAGATACGAAACGATGCAAAAAATTGAATGAACGATAAAAAAAAATTAATACTTTTCAATATCGAGCGAGAGGAACTCTGGAGGGCATTTTTGTGCCAGCCGTCCAACCGGTAAAATTGGTCAAATTACCGATTGCACGTTTCTGGAAAAAATGCAATATCAAAATGCACATGCTCCGGTTTTTTTTTTCATTAAAGGGCCAAAAAAATAAAGTCTTCAGTTCCATACAATACGATATGCTCGCCCTGCTGCTTCAAGAAAAGTGTGAGAAGGGCCTGAAAAGGTTGCAGGGCGACCAACATCGTTGGGAAACATTTGACACGCTGCGAATTGAAATCCAACGTCGATGCTGCACACGAAACACTAATACAAACTAAACACGTGTGTTAGGGCTTTGGTGACATCGACCTGAAGTGAGAAACGGGTAGAAAGGAAGGGGCAAGGGATTTCCGGAATGAAGAGAGGATTGCAACGCGCCCGGAGTCCCTGATTTTGCCCCGTTGGGTAATGAGGTTCGGTTTTGATTAGCACGGAGACTGTTTAACGGTTTGATACCTCGTCGGTAATCGAATCCGGACCTAATCTCTCAAGTTATAACCAGATTATTGCCTCCTCCATACATTCCCTCTCTATCGCTCTGTGAACTGAAATCCGTCAGCTATGCACACTCTGTGCTGTATTTCTCTATCTCTATCGACTACTCTCTTCCCCCCCCCCTGCTCGCCCTCCTCCTTCTTTGCCCTTTGCACACACTGACACTTTCTTGATAGAAAGAGAGAGAAAGGGAAATCTGTCTAGAACTGGAGACAGAAGAGATCTTCAATTTCGTCACATGCACAACCCTTATTCGCGAATCCTTCCAATCCCTTCTGAGGCTTTATGCTCGCTTGTCTGAGACTTGTTAATCTGGAAACTGAAAGATGAGCACAAAATAAAAATAATAATAGCTTGATGAAAAAAAATTTAAAAAAAATTTGGCATTTAAATGTTTTATTCGTGAAAAGAAAATTATCTAAATATTTCAAGGGGATTGATTTTGTCCAAATGGAAACGTTGAAGCGTTTCAGCTCTGATAATATAATTTGCGACCCTCTCGACTATATTTCCCTGAAAAGTCAGACGCGAATGGAATTTGTGAAAATATACTGCACTTTTGTAATTCGTTGGCATTGACTAGCCAGCTTGACCCTATATGGGATCAAGGAAGAATCCAAATATGTCATTTTGTTATAGAATCTCGTGTTGATAGTCTGATAATCATAGAGTTTAATTAGGCAACGTCGTACAGGTACTTTCCGATCGGGTGGTTATTGGCAGGCTGGAAGCTCGGAAATAAAAGGAAAATGCAGGCAAGTTTTTCGACGTCTCGATGAACTGGTTTAGGACTGAAGTACGAGAACACTGATTTTAGAGTAGTATTAACGACGAGGCAGTAAAAGTGTCGGTAAAAATAGGAAGAAGAGAGTAGAAAAATTAAAAAAAAAAAAAACAAAAACAAAATAATAAAAAAAGGTTAGCAGAAGAGGGGGACGGAGGAGGATGCATAGGGATTTTAAGACTGGCAATGGTTTTCTGTCGCGCTCAAAGAGTCTCTTTTCTTATGTCTAACTCAGCCTCTCTCTCTCATTCTCTTCTTTATTTCTGAACTCGACGTTGTTACTCCGAAGATCGTCGTTGCATTCCTGTCTCATACTCACTCCCCGTCTTCTCTTCACTCATTCCTCCATCATTAATTTATATTGCTGCCATGTTGAATCGATAGTTGTCGTAAGAATGTCGAGATACAGAGAAAGAGCGAAGAGAGTCTGTAGTGCGAGTTGAATGTGGTAGTATAGTCGTGTTAGGTTACAATTTTAAACGTGGCCAAATTATACGTTCTCTCGAGTGAAGCACGTTTAAAATATTCCGACATCGAGCAGAGAGCTCTGTACGTATGTATGTACGCTGTACGAGAAGGAAAGAGAGAAAGAGCGAGAGAAATATGTATCGAGAGAGGAAGAGATGCGAGAGAGAGAGAGAGAGAGAGGGAGAGGGGAAAACTATACACGAAGGGAGAAAGAGAAAAATATATAGAGAAAGAAAAATAAGAGCGAGAAGGAACTAATGCAGAAGCATGAGAAAGGGCAAAATAAATGTTACGGCATTACCGTCGCCAGAGCTGGAGCTCCCAGAGCCCAACCGACTTTACTTGCTCTTGTGTTTCCATAATACACCTTCGTATGTGTGCGTACTACTGTAATACCGTTCAAAGAGGGCTGGAGGGACAAAAACAGAGTCTTCGCCGCCCCTCTATTGGTCGGTCTGTATTCAAAATGGCCGAGTGTCGACGGCAAAATGGCGTCGCGACTTTAATGCCTGGTTATTACGATAAATTTGACGTTTCTATTCCTTCCTCGCCCGCTCTCACGCATATCACGTTCCTCCTTTCCTCGCTATCATCTACTTTTTCATCGATTATACAATCGAATCGAAAATCCACACGAGCAGGCAGAGCTTCCATCCAGAATCGGTAGACAACGTTATTTTTTGCTTCGTGCAAATTGTCACGTGGCAGACTGACAGAGTCGGGCATGGGAAAAGGGTAATCGCGATTTTGGGTCGTTGAAAAATGGAAAAATTGACGTTGAAGAAAAATGCATCGAAATGCATTCGCTAAAAACGAATGACGGTGATTATTATTACCTGATCCCAGTCCCACCTCATCTTCATGATAATTACGATCTCAGCGTCTACTTTTTTAATAAAAGGGCTTGAAGTTTTTTTTTTGTGAACTTTAGTAGTCAGCGTTAAAATTATTGCGGGGTCTTGTTGGCGGTCATCGCGGTGCCTCAATTGTAACTATCGGAGCGATTTAGTTGTCGAGGATAAAAGGTCTGCTCTGCAGTGGGCCTGCTCTCATATTCAGAGGCATTTCGTTACGTATACATATGAGCCTGCACAAACACTTGACGAATATATAAACAAGTACGCAGAAAGGGCGCAGGGTAAAAATGAAAAAATTGAAGAAAAAAAGTATCTCAAGAAATGAAGAGACTCGCGTAGCCCGAGGCGGAGACTTCGGTTTTCTTGTTCTCTCTCTCGCTCTCATTCTCCTCCTGTATCTCTCTCTTCTTCCCGTTTGCCTTATGCACGAAAGAACGGATTCTTAATCGGACCCATTATCTCAGCGCGATCATCATCCCAAAAATTATTTCGTATTTTTTTACTACGAAAACGAAAAGTCATAAATCAAATTTCCGTACCCAAGTGCTTGTCTTTCTACCTCCCTTTCGTATTACCATTTTTACTCTATTTATATATGTATGTGTGCTTTTTTCCATGCTCTCTTCCTAAGCCATGAGATGAACTCGGCCGAGACAATGCCGCGCGCGGTCCATTTAAGGATTCGAATGGACGCAATTTTCTATGGAACTTTGTAATTATGGGTAGTTTGTTCGGTGCAACGTGAGCCAAACATCTTCTCGCTTTTTCTCTCTTTCTCAATCTTCCTCCCTCTCTCCTGCTCTTACAAATCAGGGTGATCCTTCCAGTCTCCTCTAAAGAAAATCAATAATTAACTTTCGAATCAACACCATCTGCTGATTTAATTCTCGCACCGACTCGAAACTGTCGAGGAGATTAATCGAACGAGTGCGAAATGTTAACAAGCTTTTTTTTCTGCAGATAAAAAAAAATAAAATTAAGTCCAAAGGGTCGAGTTCGAAGATTTTTTCGATGAGAAATTCTTCGCTATTCCCAAAATCGTTTTATTTAAAAAAATGAAATTCATTTTGGAAAGAAATTCTTACAGCTATGAAAGTCTGAAAATTGCGAGCCTTTTTTTGTTCAGCAGTTGAGCTGGACAGATAAACAAGCCGAAGGTTTCTCGAAAGAGTTTTAATTTATTTATTTATTTATATATACATTGCTCGTATCTCTCCCTCGGTTGGTTGCCCAATATTTTATGTCCCGAGGCGTAGTTACCAGTTTCGTAACGTATTCCTTTCTTTTTGTTTTCCTCTTGACAAGAAGGCCTCCAAAATATTTAGTCTCACTGGCTCGGTGGATCTCGCGAATCGCCCTCAGTGTGTGCCTCGAGATTTATAACTTGTAATGAGAAATCATTAGCCGCAAGGAGTATTAGGTACGATTTTGGTAATTGCCCCGAAAAAGTGGTCTCGAAAGTCCTTCGCAGAGCTAGAACATCATAAAACGACCCCCTCCTCCCATTCATCCCTTCAAAATATATGCCAGAAGTCTTCTGACCTCGGAGAGGCCGCAATCACGAATGCAACTTACCTGCTCCTAGCGGACCTAAAAAAAGCCATAAATCAAAAACATGTATCTCTCTTTTCTCAACAAACTTCGAACACAACCAGCGAAACATAATTTCAAGACTATTTCTGTAAACTCGATGAAAAAAATAATTGCCTCGGCCTTGAAATCATTTGAACCAATTTCCATTTTTCGATCGATTTCTATTATGAAAAATCTATTCAATTCTTGTCTTTTTTTTTTTATACATTCGATTTTCTAATTGGCAAAAAAAAAAACAGAAATCCAATGAAATTGGTCGAATAAACAGAGAAAAGAATTTTGAAACAAGGTCCAGTGTAAATTCTCCAGAAGAATGAATAGTCTCGTGCCATATGTACCACCGCCTGTCGAAACCTTTGATATAAAGCAACAGAAGCAGTGCAAGGGTGTAGAATAAAAATCAATCACGCTACCGTTGACGTCCGGAACTCTCGGAGTGAGGCTCACGAGAACACGGTACTTTTTTGATACAACCCTCCAGTGTCGATAAAGAAATAAAGCCAAATCCGTTTCACGGAATGATCGATGCTCCCCTCGATCCATCGTGTTGTATTTTTTGTTCTCTTTAACAGAAATATCTCGAGTCGTCCGTGTCGAGGGAACTTTTTTCTCGTGTATTCTGAAGAGCTTTGAAATGTTTTTCATTTTTTTTTCGCCGCTGTAAGATCGTGAGGAATGAAGCATATCATATGGAGATAGTTGCTTGATCGATTTTTTCCTTTGGAAATGAATCCGTGGATTTCTCATGTGCATCGGTAAATTTTTTCTCATTTTTTTTTCGAGACCATCGTTTTAGTTCGTTCGCTGACGAAAGGGAAAGCATCGACTCAGAATTATCCATTATAATTGAGGTTGATTTTTGGAATGCACTAAAATGCTCGACCAAGAGGAACGAATTTGAGGGATGGTCAAGGGTCAACCGGAAATTGGTGGTACCAATAGGCTCTTCCATCCTCAGACTTGAATCCTTACGAGAATATCCTGAGCAGTATTTATACATGTATACAAATATCCACATGAATATAGGATTGGTATACGATCCGAAAGGGTTGGCCAATCTGATACAGAGTTAGCTCCGTCAGCTTGTATATTTCCGAGTGCTAGCCGACGATGATTAATGGCCGAGTTGCTCGCTTTTTTGTTAATTACTCGATCCGAGGGTACCGCCCACTGTGATATGCAGATTTTCCATTCTGATACACACATTCACACACCGTTAAGTTCATCCATGTATTCGCCTTTATCCTGTTTAATTTTCGACGGCTGCCACTTCGACATCATCGAACTTTACTGATACCAGCACAAAACCCTTTTCATTCCGTTCGTATTATGATTTGAGTGGCTCTCGACTGTACGGAAAATGTCGAGGCAATGTATAAATGAAAAGGAGTGCCTCCTCCTCTCTCCCCTCCCTCGTTCCTTTTAATTTATAAGCTTTGAATAGTGGAGACTGGAAAAAATGGAAAAAAAATATCGCATCATTAGTTTTCCCTGTCGCTGCCCATTTTTACGTGAAAACTAGAAATTTTCTACCGTGCAATTTAGTTTGGGATATTTTGGAAATGGTGAACACTTTTGTCTCGTGCTCTCAGAATTTCTTGGATTGTAATAAACGTCGTTGGTGAGGGAAGAGAGAAAGAGTGCTCGTGTGTGCTGCATCAGCACGAAGTACGCAGAAATTATTGCACTGCATCCTTCGATTATTCCATTGGAAGAGGGCGGAGAAGTAAAGAAAAATAGAGAGGGAACCGAGCGAGCGAGAAAGAGGTAGAGAGAGAGAGAGAGAGAGAGAGGGCAAGTTCAAAGGGGTTAATTCCATGGGTTTAATATATTCACCCCTTTTTACTTGAAACCCGGGAGATTTCGTATGTATTGCCAATTTTGCATTTATACCCCCGACTTCGCGCTCGCGTTCACGCCACCCACTCTCACCCACTTCATACTCCCTTCAACCCCCTACCACGAATCGCCATACTAGCCTAGCCTCATGAATAAATTCATTTCGAATTCGTCGTTTGCTACACCGTCGTCGTCGTCGTCGTCGTCGTCGTCGTCTCCGTCACGTCATCGTCGATTGCACCTTGGCATTTCGCACCTTTTTATGTATGTTCTACCTCGCGGTATCCCTCCTCTTAAGTACGACACATCACGAAGCTTGTCGAATTTACTCTCGATCTCAGCTCATTTGTCTTTTCAAGCAAATTCATTATTTATTATGGACGAATTTACTTTGAATTTCCAGGAAAACTCCAATTCTTCCTTGATCGATTCGTTCGTGCATGCGACGATATGGTAAATTTTGGGTGCTCCCAGGATTTGATTTGAAAAATCCAAGGAACTCATTGGTAACGTAATAAAAATAAAAAATAAAAAGGAAAAGAAAAAACAAAAATTACGTCAATAAGAAAAACAGCGACTGCTCAAACGATGTGACGCCTCGAAATATGGGAAGAAAAAATAGGGGAGCCTGAGAATCGATGGTCCACCCACGGAACGAAAGTGTGACGCGCGCGGTGAATGTCAACCTCGTCGAGAGAAACACGCTGTGATACGTTGACAATCCCCATGGCAGCGGAGCTCTTGAAGCCTGTCGACGATTCCTGCATGACCACGGAATACGACAGAGCCATTTATCAACGAGTGTCGTAAGAGCTGGGGAGGGAAGCGCGCGATGGGGATAAAAAGTGCTCGTCATCGCGATCGGATTTTGCCGCGAGTATTCGTGGCAAAACGCGAATGACTTTGCCCAGCAGACTTCTATCCGTCAACTGGAATGTCTCTCATTCTTCCCACGTGGTATATTCTTCATCTTCGCTCGTGCGAAAACAATTTTCTTCGAGTTCGAACGACGACGATGAACGCCGGGAAAATGACATAAAAAGGTTCCTCGGAAATTCATTAAGAAGCTATAACGTTATTCATTCTCGGATTTAGGCCGGAGACTGCTGGAAAATTCACTAATTAAATTTTCATTCATTATTTCTCAGCTTCTGGCCCTTCGAGCTTTTGTCAAATATTTCCGTCTCCGAATTCCGATCTTCCTGCGTCCGTCCCATTTCTCGGGGACGAGGCACAAGTTTAAAAAAAAAAGAAACTACCAGAAGGTGGACGAAAAAGGATGATACGTATCAGCACCTTGATCGAGTGGAAGAGACAACACATATACAGATTGAACTTGTTGTTGGTGGTCTCGTTCTCGGCGAAAATGCCTTACGGCGACTCAAAGACATTCTCTCTCATCTTGTGGCAAGTATGAAGTTCCAACTATCCATCTATCCTGAGACGAAGCTCTTAAACACGAGAGAGTTAGGTCTCGGTGATGCGCGAGCTTGTGGAATTCTCTGACCATGCTCTTTATGCCTGGAGGCTGTGTCGCGTTTACGAATTTCAAGCGGGCAAGCCCAGACCTATATTTCTTCGCTCCACATGGTCCTTCGATCGAAACTTTGACATCCTGCAGATTTTCTGGTCAAGATTTCCCACAAGGTACCAAGGAATGTTGTTCCTTTGTTTATCATTGCGATCTGTTCGTTATGATCGGAGAATCGCCATTAAAATTAGCGGCTCCAAGGGAGATTAGAACTTTCCGTTCTCTGGGCAGGTTTCCGCTCAGAAAACAGATTCAAATCGAGTGGAAATTCCTTGCTGCATTGTTGTGCGAGGATCCCAGAGACGGGAACCATCGAAACAAGCTCATTAAATCAAATGACGATAATTGCGGGTCTTGGAAAGGAAAAGGGGAGAGAAAGAGAATAGAGAAGTCGTAAAGTCGAAGTTATGGCTTTCGGGCAAGAGAATCGGACAGAAAGATAAAGATCGAGAGCTTTAATCCTCCCGCACCTTCTTATTCGTTGTTTCGCTCGGTCTGGATGCTTCGCCAAAGTTCTATAGATACAGGGTTGAAAAGAGAGGAGAAAAAGGAGGAGGTTGCCGCTTGTATTACGAGGAGAGATGTGAAGAGGGAGGGGGAGCGGGGCCACCCCTAATAATGGATAAAACGATCATAAATTCGACGGGAAAGCTTTTCAGGCTCTTAGGAAATATTAATTAAAATGTAATTGTTCCGTGCGGAGTTACAGCACGAAGAAGGGTTATCGCGTATTCCCTCTATGCCTTCTATAGCAACAGTTTGTACATCTATATCTATCGCAAGATAAAGAGATGAGCACCAATGTAGCTCTTGAATCTTTGCAACATTCCCGACCATCGTAACGAGTGGGAAGAGTGAATACGCACAGAATTCTTTGCGTCATTGTTTTCCATAAGTCTACACCAACTCTTTCATGACTTATTTCTGGCGCTCTTGCCCTGAACGACCTCGCAACTTTTCCGAAAGCCTTCCCAATGGACTGACAATCAAAAGGGCGCCAGTCGCATCATCGTACGAGTCCTTCTCGTATTAGTGTCCAAAGAGCGAGTAAAAATATTGCGGGGCTTTGGTTACCTCGGCTTGACATCGATTATCGGCCACCAAGTGTCGAATAACCGATGTAGCAAGATGTTTCTTGTATAAATTCATTTTGAATGAAATTTAAGATCCCGAAACAATTCATAAAACCTGAAATAACGATAAATTAGCAACTGTCTTGATAACCATATTCCCTGAACATCATAATTGTTCCAGGAACCACCGTCCAAATTTTTTTCAACATTAAAACCTCAAACTATAGGGCACCAGGTCGAAATGTCTCAACAAACGAACCAAAGGAAATTAACCCAAGGAATAAAATGGCATGAAAAAAAAAACAAAAGTGGAAAATCAGGCTTCGATTTAGATCCATGTGAAAAAATGTATTTCCAGGTCCAAAACGATCCGCAGGTTTGAACTACAGTGCGAAAGGTGCAAACCACCCCTGATCGATCAAAATCGGTACCTTCGATAATGCGGCACTTTCCCAACTTCTATAGAAGCACCGCCTGACCTGAAAACTTCTCCAGGCAGTCCCGGCACCACAGCAAATCGTCCCGGAAAACTTTTTTAAACCGCAATCATAATTTGATGCATAAAAACAATGTGGACGAGTTTAAATCGATAATGTTTATCCAAATGTGATTTTGTCATTGGTTCTCATTGCATAGATCGTTTTGATCAGCCAAAAAAAAAAAACACCGAAAGATGGTCCGAGCTCGATGCGAAATTTCACATTTTCGCGGCCGGAAAGTATATAAAGCGTATATATAGATGAAGTAGTCTCGTTTCGCGTGTTATCTCACTCTGAGGTTCAGGTGAGGCTTGGCGAGGACATCAAAGAGAGGCCAAACAAACGGGAGTAAGGGTTTAACCACATATACACACATATATATATATATATATATATATGACATAGAACGCGTTGCAATTCGGACATGGAACACAAGCTGATGACGTCACGAAAACCGACTAGAAGCTCACATGAGCACTTCGCATATATATGCAGCCGTTGGCGAGCGACCGATCAGGAAGAGCCACCGTTTGCCGCTTGTGTGTTCAGCCACTGGTTTACAAGTTCATTGCCCGACACTCTACGAATATACTATACATATATGTACTTCCTATACATATATATGCACACATTCTGTACCTATGGTGTTTCAGAAAGCGACAGGGATTCTATAGAGTTGTCTGCATCTGTATGTGTATCTCTTGTTGCGGCTTACGCTTGCGATCCTCTCGTCGCCCCTGGATCTCTTGCAGTCTCGTACGCTCAAGTAGCTCCAAACATCGAATCAAAGCTGGCCCTTTGTGTGGGGCGTTGATTTTTAAAATAAATTGTTTTACAATGAAATTAAACAAACGCAACTTTGGGTGATGAATTTGTTTTGCTACGATCGTCGCTTGCTGTTGGTTTCTTCGACGAGCGATGTGTTTTCATTATATTTTCGCAGTTTCCACGATCGAGAGAGAAAATTCCAGAGCGAAGGATTTTATTTTTTATTCGGTGTTTTCAAAGGCACGTCTAGTCAACCGACAGAATGAAAAATAAGAAAAAGGTTTTTTTTTATAAAGCCTGGTATGGTACAAGAGTCCGGGACCTAATAAAGAACGTGGCGAGTTCCTGCGTAGACGCGAGCTGCATATCGCATACAAAATGGCGAGTTGGCACGTTCGCGTAGATCGTCTGCTGGATAACTCGTCCACGTCGTCGGGTTTGCGTACTCTATGTGTGCTGCCAATTTTTTCTCCCGCAAGCTTTCCTCTCTCTCTCTCATTCTCTTTTTGAATATAACTTTCTCCCCTTCCTTTCACCTTCGTTTTTTATATTTTTCATCCTCTTTCTTCCTCTTGTTGTCCCTCCTTTCTCTTTTCCACTGCACCTGCACACATCAGCCCTTCCCTTCACGACACACACTCACGCATACCGGCGAACCAATACACACACAACATTAAGCTGCCTGTCACTATTTTGTCCAACATACGAAACCACAAATATATTACAGTCACAAAAACCACGAGACCCACGATTAAAAACTCGATCAAGAGGCGTCTTTGGGGGAAGGAAAAGCTCTCCTCATTAGAGAGAGTCGTCCGTGGTTCTCGTTCCCATTTGACGCAATAATGACGACACGTTCAAATTGCATCGAACTTTACCTGCCTATCCAAAAGAGAATTAAAAGAAAAATACACTTTTTCCCAAATCACTTCCTTTCCCAAAATCCCCATACGATAATCGAGAAGCTGAAAATCTTTCAAGAAAAATCTGAAAATCTTGTGTCTAAGTTTCGCCTCACCGTTTTTGAAGAGAATTTTCACGTCAATTCCATTTTCTTCCAAGTCATTTTCCCACTCGTTAATAAAAATTATAGAAACTCCAAAATATTGAAAATTCTCGGCGAATTTTTCGATCCACTTGTAAAAAATTGAAAAACCAAGTTCGATACTGAGACACAGAATAAACGATATATCTTTTTTTTTTTAATGATTCGATCGTAAAACGTTATTTGTGATTGGACAACCAATACATCGAGAATGGCTGTTTATATGAACAGTGTCTACGTCGTTCACGTTGGGTCAATTTTGATATTGCGAACTTGATCGAGCACGTCAGTAGCCATTGAACAAAAATATATATATATGCGTTTACGCACATCGTGCGTGGGCGGAGCTTTCCGAAGGGTGGTTAACTGCACGGGGAAAAATATAGAAACGGAAAGAAATAAAAAGAGTAGGGAGGGAGAGAGAGGAAGAAAATTACTGCGAGGTAGAGACAGACAGAGAAATTTGGCAATACATACATATATATTGTATACAACGAAATTTCTCCACACATACATGTATATGAGAGAACTCTGGGATTGGATAGAGCGTATAGAAGGTTTATGCAGTGAACAACGTACCAACAGAGATAGAAACTCTATACGTGTGGCTTGATAAAGGGATGAGCAAGAGAGACAACGAGAGATTGAAGCGGTACCACCCAATTACACTGCAGTTCAAACACATGCAAATCCGTAGAATAAGCTTTATTTGTTGTGCAAATTAGCCGCATATTGGAGCAGCCCGATCGTACCGGAATCGGGGTTTTGTTGGCTCCATGCCGATCCGCACCGACGCGATGCGCATCATCACATACATCGATCTACAGTTACAACGAATATCTATGTGGACACATCACACATTCGTATATCCATACATCCGATCATATGCCCCATATATGTGTGTATGATTTTACCGTGGACATTGCACACCAACCTGCGTATACATATCGATGGGTCAATTGCTTATTTTGAGTCGAGAGCATCAGCAACACCAACAGCATCAACGTTCAGCCCCTTCCCTCACAACCTCACTCTCTCCTTTCCATCCTCATCCTTCTATCGAAATTATATGCGATGTACGCGTAGAGGCATTTTCAAACAGAGTAACACCTCATATTCGAGGCTTTATATTTTCAACGTGTGTTGCAGCCTATAAGCCTCGGAAAATCATATATGGAGCGATACCTTTCGAAAATATACAGTTTCCCATCATTCCCGAAGGGAAAGAGACAACATTTCATCATTTTATTTCCAAATGACATTTCCCTTCTTTCGTCTCTGCATCTTCCAACCACGAAGGATATAAAATTATGATGATTCATCAATGGGAGAAAAAAAAACGGTGGAATAGCTTACGCGCACCGTTATTTATCGTAGAAATTTAACGCGTATAACGTTGTGATTTACGTTCATATCTTGACCTTTCTGGATACCGATTCCATCAGATATATCTACGCGATATATCGTTGACTATATATACGGACAGAACTCGGCTCGTGAAACTTCGCTAAAGTTTGTGTGTGGGAGGAAAAAATTGCTCTCTGAATCATCGATGACCGGTAGAGTCCTTCCATCTTTCAATTTTTCTTTTTTTTTCATTCACTCGGCCTGAATATCCAATCGCGTCGTTGATTATTGTGGATTATTGTTGAATTTTTTTTTCAATCGAACGATCGTCTCTCGGAACGAAAATCCAGGAATAAAAATAGTTTTCCAGACGGCTGAGGTTTTTTTATTTCAATGCCTTCATAAATATATATTTTTTTCCTTTTTTTGTGAATTTTCTTTTTGCAGGAAAAATGAAATGAAATATTCGGCGTATGAATTTCCAATTCTTCTGCTCGGCAACAACCGATATATTTCTACGTAGAAAGTATAAGCTCGTAAATGCTGTAAGAAATGGTCGGAACGATACAGTGGGCGTGGGGAAAAAATACTAAGACTGAACGCTGAAGACAAGAAGAAAATCGAGAGTCTCTTGTACGAGATGGACGAGTGAGGAACTTGGGGAGTTTTAGATAGCCCTCTGACCCCAAGCCATCCTTCAGCGGGTTCCCATTCTGAAACCTTTCCCATGGGATCCCCTAGCCCGGAGATATAGCAGTTTCTGTCAGACAGGTGCCTGCGAGTGAGTGGTACAGTAGTTCATCCCTTACATTTATATACCGAGTGCTGGTCGAATAACTGGATCATATTTTCCGGAGGTCGACGATTCTTACATTTTCCAGGAAACGATTTTTTTCACATTTTCTATCAACTCTATGAATCGGCAAGTAAAACATGATTTTCATTGGAAAATGAAAATCTTCAAATCTCCGGAGATGACAGCGAAACTTGAAAGTCTGAGCTTGATCGACTTTCGGATTAGTTTAGCCTCTGAAGCGAATCACATGCGACTCCTCCGGTACCGCTTGACGATTGACGTTTTCGGAGCTACGATCGTTCGAGAATGTTCTGATTCGCGGATACGGAATGGAACTTGGAGTGCCATTGGCTTCTCGTTTCAATTTATTTGACATTTGATCGTTTATCTAAAAAAAACTGTGCAATATCCGATCGTCCCCTTTCCCATAGTATCGCGAGATTTGCTGTCGCCTGCATGCTGTTCAGCTTTATTTCATCCCTTAACCCCACCAAATGTATTAACACATAAATGTATATCTATATGGATGTGGTTGTCGTTCGAAAATCAAAATAGCCGCAAGAGGTCGGGGCGTTTTAACAATTCCCGGTCGTTTACCTAGTGACTTGCACTCTATTGTTGTATACAATTTTCTTTCTCTCTCTCTCTCTCGCTCTATTCTTTCTCTGTCAGCCTCAATTCCATGAAAACCACCCTCTACGAGCCAAAAACGTTTATTCTCAATCTCTCGTCGCCCAACTACCGTTTTTTCGGCTGTTTTTTATTTTTCTTTTCTGTATAAATCCGCACCGATTTCACCCGTCCTGCGTTGAATTTGAATTGAGGAAGAGAGGGCGACGAGCGCGATTTATCCGCGAAACTGTGGAGTCACCCAACGCTCATATGTTAGCCGTTGGCACGCGCGGCTCTCTGTATCTTTCTCTTTATCTCCCTCGCCCTCCGCATTTTTCTTTCTCTGTCTCTGAACAGACGAGAGAACGAGAACGGAAGGGTGTACAGGCTTTCCATGGACGAGCATCCCCTTGCCCCGACCAAGTCGCTTTAATCCCGAAAGAAAAGTGTAGAGCTGTTCAAAAAATTTCGAAAACCATCAAGCTTTTCAAAATCAGTGAGAAAATCTTTTCATTCGTGGAATGGAAGAAAAAAAAAAACACAAGATTTTCATCGCGAAAATTTAAAAATATTTTTAATCTCTTTCACGACCGATAGGAATAATTTGATCGATTGCAACATGAGCTCCGCGGTGACTCAAGATGGTCATTGACGATCCTTTTTAAATAATTCCATCCAAGGACTCGTAATTCGTATTTAATTTTTGTCTCGTTTTTAACGATTGTAAACGTCCGGAGACTCAAGAATTTATTACCAACTTACGACTCCATAACCACCACGGCAATTATTGTATCACGAAGATATATAATTCAAAGTGTCCCATATTTTATTGCAAGGTTACGAATCTCGCGCCAAGTGACGTCTGCGATTTGAAAAACTACTACGAATTGCGTAATAATATACTCAGTACTGTCGAGATGTCGATTGTATTGTAACCTTCGTCACCATTTTCTCACGTTTGCATTCTCCCAAGACCTCAATCCTTACGGTTGGAATATATGTAGATTGTTGGATGAGAAGGTAAGGAAAAAATGTTTGTCGTACATTGCGAAATATCCGATTAATCATTTCTGGATAAACTTCTCGACAATATTTACTTTTTCCTGGTAATTTCTCAATTTTTTTCCCTTTCAAATGGGATTCCCTCCTGAATTTGATGATATCTCGAGAATCGTTGATTATATCAAGTGGAAAGAGCGAGCAGGCAAGTTTTCATGCGTTTGCAAGGATGTACGAGAGATTTTGATCTGACGATGGCGAGCAGTTGTGTGCGTCGCGAGAGCCGAGCTTGCTCTGGGAAAAAAGGAGGGCATCGCGTAGTCGAGCATCGGGTGTACCGAGAGAGCTTCTCTCCGCTACTGCGAGTCGACACGTTCTCTTCAATCAATATGCAAATATGTCCGACACTAATTACACGGAAGCCTCGTGCCCACTTTGAAGTCTCGTCGCTCGCGAGAACGAATGCTTCGCTCTTACTCTCAGTGATATATCTGAATACTCCACATTACTCTCCGAGAGATTATTATTCGAATTGAGCGACAATATTTCACACAAAGTTATGGTTTTTGCGAGAAAAAAATATTTTATTCAAAAAACATGAAAATAAATAAAATGAGGTGATTGCGATTGTGCAATGCGAATTCCTCGTTCGTGGAGCTGGTGTCTTCGTACTTGAGAGCAAAAAAAAAAGTAAAATATTTTCGATGTTTCCCGTTTTGACAATGAACAAGGAATTATGAGCTCGTTGGATTTTTTTCCTCCTCAACGACTCCCCAAAAATAATATAGACTCGTCATATTCACACGCTGACGCATTAAATAACGCGAGACAAAATGTCTGTTGGATCTACAACACGTATGTAAATACGTTTGCAGAATTTGACGGAGCGTAGGGGAGGAAAGAGAGAAAGAGAGCCTTGAGGTCTGGTAACCTCGAGGCTTCTATTCGAATACCAAGGGCCTGTTAAATTCCTCATAACCCCGGAAGGCCCCGAAGGCAAATCTACAAGCAAAACGAGAGAGACAAAACGCGTTTTCCTTACTCGATCTTGGGGGTTGAGTAAAGAGAACGAGCAAGAATATTAACTCCGACTCTCTCAGCTTGAACTTCCCTTGCGCCGAAACAGAGTGAATATGCGATAAGCGAATATGCGAATATTATGGAAATGGATACGTGCATTATAAAAATAAAAAACTCCACATTTCCGCGAAAATTTTCGGTGAAAGCGAAAAATGTTTTCAACCCTTGATTTTCTACTCATTCAGGTCCCGTGCCACGCCATTTCTCCATCATCCAGCGTATTAATGAACTCGTCATTTTTTTATGTCCATTACTTAAGAATGGAGCTCCAAAAAAATGAATAAAAATTTATACGAAAAATTGTCATGTGCCAAAAGCGTTCTCCCTAGTCTCCGTCTCGCGAGGAATTGATAAGCGAAGAATTCCTCGTGAAGTCTCCCATACATGTGTTTAGAACCATCATCTTAGTAATTGGAGGTATAGTTGCATGAAGGCTGCCACCCTCAGGGCAAACTCTGCCAGGATGCATTTTCATCTCTGTATATATTGCAGCGCTGTATGCATACTTGTCAGGAGGATAAAAAAACGTGAACTGTAATTCCGCAGTCTTGTAATCGAGGTTGTTAAAATAAATTCCGGTATATCGAAAATAAATAAAAAAATCAATATTTGAGAATCTCGATGTGGAAGAGACTGAATGAAAAATGTGATTGGTGTGGCAGACTGCGATGACGAAAAATACGAAATATAAATAAAACAGAGAATAAAATGAAAGGAGGAAAATGAGGGTAAGGACGTTAATAGTCGGGAAAATTCTCGAAAGTTAAGAGGGGTGGAACTACCCTTAGTACATTAACGTAGCACCAATACATAGTAAGACCCGCCGCTGGGCATCCAACGCGAGCGAACTCCTTATCTCCGGCGGCCGAGTTTTCTCGGACAGTTTGCCAGCGCTAATGAGCTGGTAAGATAATTAGCATTATGTTAATGTGTGACGTGCTCGCCGGGGTTTGGAGCGACGAGAACGAGCATGTATAACCCGGAGGGAGCTACCTTCCTGGTCAAAGTCTGTCCTAGATGTTGCGGGATCCTCTTATGCCTCCTCGTATTCAACGTCCAACTTTCTCTCTCGCTCTCTGGCTCACTTACTCACTTCTCCGAACTTCTAGGACGCGGTCTCTCACCTCATTCAGCGAGCATCAACAGCAAAGCGGAGGTTGTCCTGTTTGTTCCTAATGTTTGGACTATCTTACACAAGTTCTATAGCCGAGACGTTGGTCTCGGAGAAGCACCCGGAGGTCGAACCGTTCAACCCCTTCTAGCCCAACAATCCCAAAACCACCCTCCAAAATCTCAGCATGCATTCAGCCATGCCCTGACACACACACACACACACACACGCGCGCACACACGCACACACGCACACGCACGCACACACACGCACATACACATACGTATATCGGAGAAACCCCCAACGTACGAAGACGCGAGCCCCTTTTCTGCTCCACCCCTATAGAATTAACTCCGGTTACCACCTGAATATCGGCGTGTTTCGCCAAATACTTGCCTCTCCCTATAACTATATATACGCACATGCACGCATACGAGAGTATTGTACGACGACTAGTTTTTGGCAGTACGTCATAAGACGTGAATAGTTCCGGCAAGATTTCCATGAAACCCGCAACGGACAACCAATCTCCCGGTGAGACGCGCCATGTCATGATCTGGGCGTGTATATAACGGATGTATGATCGAGAAATGACTACAGGTATACTTATCATTGTGTGAGTATGTGTCTATGGATTG
This sequence comes from Campopleginae sp. 14b, assembly GCA_030522525.1. Classification (NCBI taxonomy): domain Eukaryota; kingdom Metazoa; phylum Arthropoda; class Insecta; order Hymenoptera; family Ichneumonidae; species Campopleginae sp. 14b. The sequence goes on from JAPYYS010000144.1 coordinate 248,091, forward strand.
GGATATCTGTGGACGACAACTTCCGGTGGATAAGGATTCCCCAAGCAGTTTAAGGAATTCTATCATCAGAATTCCACGTTCAACTTATTAATTGTTCTCTGAACTCAAGCGGAAGAACTAAACGACGGGAATCGCACAATTTTGACGACACGATCCCATCGAATTAAGGGAACAATTTGCAACGGTTTTTCTACTCTTTTTTTCACGGCTTTAAAAATTCCAATGACCGTTTCCGAAACAACTGACGAACTTTTTCGGAAAGGGACTTAAAAGTTGTTCACTTTTTTGGAAAGAAATTCATTTCCCACTGATCTGGTGGAAACATCCGAATTGCAATTTTTCCTTGAGCTGTGAACACTCGAAAAAATTTCACCAATTTTCGTCTCTGTTGGAAAAAATACGTATGATCCTTATTTTTTATTTTTTTTCCTGAATTAATTAATTGGGATTAATATTCAAAATTTGATCGCTAGTGATGAAAAAAAATTAATGAATAAAGAAAATTCATTTTTTACCGAAAGTTTGTTCCTGCCAATTGTATAAAATACTTCATTTTTAGTTTGCAGATGGAGTGAGCGTGTGTACCGTAAGGGAAACAGAATAAAAGGAGATCATTATAAAGTACCGATTCTAGGTATTCATTCGCGACCCTTTTCGTGGTTTATCTTTGAAGAAAAGACGAAAAAAAAAATGAACGAAATAGGACTCACCGTAGTGTCCAGCGTATGGTATCTTATGTAAACGTCCGGGGATCTCGAATTCAAGTGCTCCAGAGATAACAGTCATCGAGAATAAGTTTTATATCCGGGTCCCCCTTGTTGCTGATGGTCATTCAGAAACCATATTTGCATTGCGATAGAATCGAACAGATAGGTTTGAGACCAAGGGCAAGTCATGTCTTGTACTTATCACAATATCTGTCCATACACAAGTGACAGTACAGGCTCGTTCAAACGTGTGTTTTGCATGAAACTATAGAGGACTGTCTGTCGCAGTGTCGCTGAGAAAATTGATTCCATCAAACAAATCGAAACGTTCGAGAGTTCTCCAAAGTTTCAACGAACTTTCTCGTCCCCAAGGCTTCGCTCAAGAATCTGGAATGTTGATGAGATAATTATCGCGATGGCAAATCTGCTAAATTGCTGAGAAAAATTACGACGGATCTCAGGGAATTTTTTTTTCTCAATTATATAATCCAGAGTTTCTGAAAATCAGACGAAACTGCATTTATTTTGGACGATCCTGTACATCTATAGATTTATGTCCACCCCCGCCACGCTTGACCAGTTTTATCCTTGATCGTTGTGCAACAGTGACCACTTGACGAGAAGAGAAGCGATTACGTCTGTATGCGCAACATCTCACTCCATGTTTGTAACCGACGACATATAACGTTTTCTCTCGACTTCCCTTCTCCTCAAACTTTCAAGCTGTGGTCACTTACACTTGAGAAGATCTCGAGCTCCAAGAGTACAAGAGCACGTACCCTTGCTTTTTTTTTTCGTCGTTTCTACAATAGACAAAATATCTGTTTACAAGTGCAGCGACAAACTTAGGGCGAGTGAATGAACAGTAAAAAATCATTTTCGTTTCAGCTTTGTCTCATTCGTCGACCCTCATTTTTCTGAAAACATTTCATTGTTATTCTCTCGTCGCAACGGGAAAAACAAAACTTTCATTCGACCTTTCGACCCATACATCGTACCTCACGTGCAATCAACTCGAGATTTATCGAAACAGATTTCCACAAATCCGATTTCGGAACGAGCGAACACGAATCTTGTAGTTGTCAGAAATTACATTAAAATTTGATGGAATTACGATTTTTATCTCCCCTTCAATGGAAAACGAATTTTTTCCATGAAAAAGTGCGAATCTAGATCATTTATTTGAATGCAGTTTATCAGTGCAATAAAAAAAAAGCTTGTCCTCATTTTTTTTCTCCATGAATGTCTTGGGAACTTTAAGAATTCGGTTTTTGTTGCTGCGATAGGCAGTTTAATGAACAAACCGTGCAAGAAATTATTTTCTAACGTTAAGTCCGTATTCTGAATGTTTAATGTAACGTTGTTTGTAATTATAAATGTGTCCTGGACAAGTTTGTTGGAAAACTGAGAGTGTCCTGTGTGCAATGGGTCCTTGCTTACAGAGTGGATGGATCAAGTGGAATAGGTATGTCTAGACATAGCCAACAGCAACAATGCCCCTGAAGACTCGTCTCGACTGCTCTATAGGCTACATAGAACGTCTTTTGCAGGTATATGAGTAGACATCAGCCTGTACGACTAAACTAGCCCTGGCTAATTAATTAATCATACGCCTCGTTCGAGTTTAGCTGCTTATCCGAAAAGCTCTCTGTCTCTTCCTCCCTGTGCTCGCTCTCCCTGTCCCTCAAGAGACCACGTTCGCTACTGAAGTCGCGTATCTTCGGTATTGTCGAGATGGTTCGACCAAGGTGTCGGATGTCTCGCACAGACGGTGTTCACCGGCCCTTATATATTACATTTTACATTTACACATGGGTATACGTGTATGTTGGGTACCAGTACGTGAGCACAATGCACGTCTGACGTTGAATCTCACTCATCCTTTATAATAAATATTAAAATACTTTTTCGCATCCGTTTCTGAGCCTCGGACTGAGCAAACGAACTGAAAATTCGAAAATTTCATAAGGAATGTATTTTGTATACAGTTTCCAAAAAAATTGACATTTTGGTGCTCGAATTAGCAGCGAATGAATTTTCTCTTAAAATTTCTGGAATACGACGATTCCTTTTGGTGCATTTGTCCATAAATATTAAAGACTGCGGAAAAATCAGTTTAGTATTTTTTAAATATTTTTGGAGGCTCGAATTGATGTCAAATTGTCGTTAAAGATTTTGAAAACGTTCAAGAGGGCGATGGGATGAGCCGAGTTGCGTCTTTTTCATCCCGACTGGCTCCGATGTCGGCAAATACATTTGATTCTCGAAATTCCAGAAGAGGAAAAGTTACATATCCCTAAAGTAAGAACCGCTCTGCTTAGCCTCTTGTTGGCATTTTTTTTCGACAGATTCACGCTCGCTCTCAAACTTGCTTCTCATTATTTTGATTAATTGAGCGATGGCCACACGCTTTGTCTTTCCAACTGCATCGTCGTCTCTCATCGAGCTCTATATGTATAGGCCAAGTCTATCTTGCACTTTGAGTCTCCGATAAACTTCCGATGAGTCTCGCCCGTCCCGACTTCCGAGGCGAGCTCCCTAGATAATCGAATTTGCATTGGATTTTTTTTATTTCGTCCATCCAAATGACACATTGAATGCAAATACTTTAAATCGATGAATTATTCATTTTCACTATTGTGTTTGGTGGATTTTTCAATCGAGCGGGAAGTGCGAGTAAATTGAACGGAAAAATGTTGCAAATTAGTATGGACACGATTTGATTCGAGACTGGAAATAAAAAATAACCCGACAACTTCCGAGCAGAATCCAAGTCGACGCGATAATTATCCAAACTCGAATCTCCCTTCTCGTCGTTCCTTTCGGAAGTGTCAAAGAAAATCTCGAGGATAGAATGATCAACATTAACGCGTGATGAAGCAGCCAAATATTCGAGAGGGATCGTCTCCTGTTGGGGGCAAACGGCGGTCCGTGGACCGAAAAAAAACGCCCGAACGATATTCTTTGCGTCATTATCGCGATTTAATTATATCGAGTCGCTTTGAAACTTTTATTTTAGATGTCTTTCAAAAAACTCTGCATCTTGTCAGCTTCTTTTATTTGACTATTAGGTAAGCTGGTGAAAGCAAACGAATGACTAATTCCGATGGGTATAGTTACAGCAGCCCGGCCTCTTCATATTAAGAAGCACACAAAATTCAGTGACTCACAATTTTTGCATGAAATTCGATTGGATTTTCCAGTTTTCATAGCGAATTCGAGACTCAGAGTCCATGAATATTCGTCGACACAATAGTATCGCAAAATTCTCATGCTCTAAGCTCATTTTCTACCAATCAACGCCCTAATAAAGGATCTTGAGTCTCCAATCGCGAATGATGAGAAAATTCTAAAAATTTAGTAGGTTTCTGTATGAAATATTCAATTAAGAGATCGTGTCAAAGTTTTCGGACGATTAGGAAGATCGTTATTGAACAATTAACATTAACAAATTAAATGTCGTCTCATCTAAACTGATATAACATTGCGATTTGTTTTACCTCTCAATTCTTCAATATCTACAATACACTGGAAGCCACGAAATCGAAATAAAGTTCATTGATAAATATTTTTTGTATTTCTTTAAAAAATTGTTATTAAAAAAATATTAATTTTTTAATGGACGTGGAATTTTGACACGACCTCTTAAATACTTTTCACAAAAATATCCTAAATTTTCAGAATTTTCTTAACATTTCTTATCATTAACCCTTAAGGAGATTGAAGTAATGGTAATAAAATTCTCAAAATTTGGTATGTTTTCACATGAAGTATTCAGCAGGTCGTGTACAAGTATCACGACGATTAAGGAGCTCTTTATTGAATATAATCACCATTAACAAGTTCCATCGGTACTCAACGTCCTTGAATATTGACTTTAAATTATGTTCGCGATATTTGATTGTTTTTTTTTTTCTTTTTTGTAATAAAATGTTGTGATTCGAGATTAAACTGGATGGATTAATAAGCAGCGGGCGATGGATAGTCTTGAATGGATTGGCAAGCTGAGCAGAATCGATATGGCAAGTGCGAGGGAGGGAGCAAGAGAGAGAGAGAGAGAGAGAGAATCTCCATCGTCAACTCGCAAAACTATCGACTATCGCGCAATATGGAAAAGCCAGTGAAGAGCAAGCGACTCATAGCAGGGAGAGACATGGTTTGAGAGATGAGAGAGCCCAACTGTGTGCCAATCGCAAAACGCTTCGACTCTGATGCCCCTCCCTTTGCTTTTTTCCTGTATATATATCGCTAGCACGGGTAGAAATTAATTTCAACTTTAAATTAAGACTCGGCCGATACCTGGATGGCTCACGCTTTGTTGTCCCGGGACCACTACCACCCCTTCGGCCATGGGGAGCAGGGGAGACGAGGCCAAAGTTTTCCTCCTCTTTTGTCTACTGATAAACGGGGGAACACGTTGTTAATATACATACTCTCAGCTCCAACTAGACCAGTGGATCTCTCCACTCCCACACTTGCCTAACTCTCTGTGTGTCTGTCTATATAGACACACTTTTTTCGAAGCTTATTATGGATTCTAAAACTCGTTCATATTATGCTGAAGCGACGAATGCATTAAATAACTGACAAACTCAAACTTTGACAGCTTTTCAACTTTTCTTCACTCTTGGCAGCATTTCCAACGATATAAATAAAAAATAATCAATCTCCTGTTTGTCCTGAATGCGGATTTAACGTTGAATGTAGAAAAAAAAAAATTGCAAAAAAAAGGAGCCGCAATGCCGATGTCGAACGAATTCACGACAAAAAACTTCATAGATCTTCGTTTTGACATGCACGTTGAATTTCCACTTCGAGAAAACACTGTGGAACGACTTCGCCAGCTGGCAAATATTTATACTCAGGTATACGTTGTACGTTCTCAAGCTGCAGCGTGTGTAGCGCAGCGCAGAAAAAGTTCGATTCCCTCAGGTACAACTAAACGACGTAACAAGCTTCTCTGACTCTCCCATCCCTCTCAGAACCTCTATCGTGTATAAATACGTCAAGTTCCGAGCACACAGAAGGTCTTTAGTATATTTACTAAGATAAAGATAACCAAAGAGCTCTTCACGAATAAAAAATCTTAGAGTGATGAGGTTGCCCCAGAGGTAAATTAAAAAAAATGAAATACAAAAAAAAGGAAAAAAAATTGCAACGAATCGGTCGAAACCAACGACATGCAATAATATCAGTGACGAGAACAACGCGAATCAATTTCTTCGATGATTATTTAAAAGCAGAAAAAAAATTCTCGCGGCATCTTCAAAAATGATGAAAATTTTATTCGAAAATTTTTCGTAATTATTTTACTCAATTTTCATCACTTTATGAGCAACAATTTCTTGCTGGATCTACAGCGAATAACAAAAATGGGTGAAAACATAGAAATTAGTCGATCCACAGTGTCTCGTTGAATTGGAAACCATACAAGAGAAAAAAGGAACGAAATTATATGGAAAATGATGAATCTTTTTGATGAAAAGTATTCGAACTGGAATAGCCCATAGGTGGAATGCATTTACCGGTAGTTATATGTATCTGCATAATGCTGATGGTTCGAATCCTAAGCGAAGTCTATATAATCGATCTATAAATCTGTTTATGATCGAGGGCAGAGTAGAAAGGGACGAGGCTTTGTAAAAGGGCGTGTGTGTGGGGCGGGGGGCTGTTTGGGGCAGTAAGAGGAGCACCGGAATGGGTTTTGTCTCGTTGTCTCTTTCTGGCATCGGGAAAAACGATAGAGAGAGGAGAATAAGCAGAGAGACTCGAAGTAAGCGTGAGTGCAGATACGCGATCGAGGCACCAACTCTACTTTACCATAGACAAATGTATCTTGTTAGCATACCATTTGTATGCATGGGCTTTTGCACACCCTGGCATCACTTACTCAACTTTGATATTTCTACATATATATACATTTACACACACGTATTTAAGCACTTTTCTCTTTCTCTCTCCCTCTCTCTTTCTCTTGGCTGCTCACTTACACTTTCGGAGTATTGGTAGGGCGTATATACACAACGTTTAACGTTTAACTTCTTCGAGAGAGCAAATCGAATGGAAATCGTTTCGGTCGATCCTACGACCGCTCCTGGTTTAATCGTTCGACGAGAGAGCTTCTATTTCTCTTCTCCCTCTCTATCTCTCCATGTTCCTCCTGGTCGCTGCCTCGCTTCCTTTAATAGTCAGCTTTTCTACGTTGCTATCCTGTACGTGTGTACAGTCCAACCAAAACTACCCCTACCGTGCGTTAAACATACACAACACACACACTCAACCAGTGATCGAAGCGTATTCATTGGTAACCTTGGACTTTACAGCCTTGGCTCATTTCTCATACACTTCCGATTTATCTTGTTTTGTTATTTTACAATGAAGCTCTGATAAAATTCAGTGACCTGTATCGATGAACGATTGGGGCAGAATTCACATTTTTAATACTTTCCCATTTTTCTTTGTCTCAATGGAGGTTGCGGAGAGAATTTCAAGACATGTTTGTGAAGTTTTTGATTTTTTTAAATACAGACTACGTGTATGGAAGCCAATTCGGTAAAAATTTGTGCGACAAAAATTTGAAAATTGATTGAATGAATGAAAATGTGTGTTTGAGGTTTCAAAAAAGTTTCTTATCGATCGTTATGCATTACGTCGTGTCCCTCTGAATGAATGAGGTATAAGAAATGGATAAGGGTGGTCGCAGAGAGATTTTTTTTTTTTTTTATCGAGGATAAGACGTGGTCGATATGGAGTACTTTCTTTAAGGGAGAAACCAAAAGCAAGTGTATCTAAAAGAAAGAGAGAAAAAGCTCCGTTGCCATTCTCGGTGTATGCCGTGATTGATTAACTTTTTTCTTCATCTTCTTCTTGACGATGAAGAACGTAATTATAATTTTTATTCATTACCGAGAGCCTGACTGAAAGATTTTTTTTTCGGTGGACTTTTATTTTCGTACATATATACTTTTTTATATACTGTTGGGTGGCGAATAGCGGAGGGAAGATCGACGATTTGATTTTCCATTTGAAGCCGGTCGCTTGTTGCCAAGAGATACGATTCTTTTTCAACCGCAATGAACTTTACGGGTAATCAATATTCATTTACCGCCACGCGGCTCAACGAAGGGCGAACAAGCATTTCCCCTTCACCCTCTTCCCATTTCTTTTTCTTTCCTCGCTTCTCCTTCCCTCTCTCTCTCCTTCGCTTTCAGATTAGTCGGTCCAGATACTTTTGTACTCGAGATTATACACTCGTGTTTCATCTTTAAGACACTGTCGTAAGCCAACCATCGGATAGTCTGACGTCAACTGAAAATCGAATTTATCACGAAAATTTCTCGTGATTTTGACTTGAGGTAAATTTATTTCGTTCAAATATTTGTCTCCAATGAAATAATTCCATTGAGCAGTCTCCATGTCGTTTTTCACAATATCTTGGCCCTCAGACTTCATTCCTAATAAGATTCGAATGTAATGAAGTGAAATTTGCATCAAGATTATGAAACAATAAGACCTTGAGGACCATACGGAATGATGATTTTTATAAAATCAACATTTGCATTGTGAATCGAGGCACTCGTTCGGAAAAAAGCGTTTTAAGATCGGACGCACGTGTCGCTCGTCAAATCGTTGGCGACGATGATTCCGACCGACGTTGAGCAATAACTTTGAAACGAATCGAACCCCCGAGATATATCCGGGAGTGGCTTATTTGCATACCGACCTGAAAATCCCGTTGAACCCTCCGCTTTCTTCGTCCTTTTGTCTCTGTTGCTCTCAGGACTTTGACGGAGCTTGTCATACGAAGTCACCCACTCGACATAAGGTGGCCTGGGCAACCCTCTGTCTTCACTCCTCCAGCTTGACTGTCTCTTTCTCTCTGTCATTCTCTCTGCAGGCCTTGACTCTCCATCCCCTTACGAATAACAGTTCTCCTCTCACCCTCGTCTCGCGTCGCGATCGTTTAGCACTTTGGCTAATTTTTTTTTTTACCACCAAACCACCCCCTGCTCCAACGACCACGATATATTTGCATAGCCCCGACGACAAACCACCCTGCTGCTTTTTTTTCCTCAAACAGAAAAATGTGTAGAAAAATTTGAAACGAATTGGACCGCTTTGTTGTCACTCTTGCAATTCCACGGCAGAACGAGTGCAACGAGCGATCCTGGGATGATGAACAAAGGAGAGTCCCTGAGAAAAAAAATAACAAATTGCAGCAAAAACGTATTTTTTCGAAATAATCAAGTATTTATTTATTATTTATAAATTAGAATGGAAAAAAAAAAAAAAATACAATCGAGCCGACGCGTCCTTGTGGTGCAGCCTGTCCATGTCACTCATATACGTTTCATATATTTTTCGTGGCTTTGCAAAGAAAACAATAAAGGTACCGAGATCGTCGTCCACCCAAGTAGCTCAGAGTTCTATCGACAAAGAAAAAAAATCACGACACTCTACCGCATAGATCCCATGGGCGTCCGTCTCGATGCTTTACTGCCAACATTACTTTGAGGATAACGCCTAAAGTATAAAGACTTTTACGATCTTACTTCACTTTCCATCCATTTTTATTCTCCTCATAGCGCGCATACACAACGTCCACCTTTTGCCTCGTTATTTATTGACATACTCGCGTTCCTTCTTAGGGACCTGAGAGGATCGTATAACATTTCTTTCGGTCGATCTTGAAGAAAAAAAATCTTCACTCTTATGAGTTTTCTAAATCCGTCGCAATTGCATGATCTATACGATCGGAATCCGCGATAAAATACGTTCAGGAAAGCTCGACACACTCGAGACTCGCTTTCGCGAAATATTGACGACTATTCATAAATTCTTAATTATAATGACATTTTATCATTAGCCTCATTTTTTTTGTTTGTTATTCATCATTCAGATTTGGATTCTTTGGAAGAAATTTTTTTTCATTTTTCTTTTTCTTATCTCGAAGACTCGAGCCGTGCCGCCAGACGGGTCGATCGCGTAGTACGTGGAGACATCTAGGAAGAAACTGCTCAACACTGAATCCAGTGAGCAGTATAAGAGATAACGATATACCAACGGAAGAACGGGGGCGATCTTTATTCAGGGGCCAAAGACCTCCGTTAAGACTACACCCCCCTCTTCACCCTTTTGTTTCCATTATTTAAAAATAAATACGAAAATAATTCAACAAGTAATACAGACGATAATTCGATTGAACTGTCTCGCTAATATTACTCGATTTCTTTGCTGTTCGCCGCTTGAATTATTTCGTGCGTCAATATTTTTCATCCACAATGAATTTTATTGGAATTTTTTTCAAGTTCTTCCGACTAACGAACTCACCTGATGGTTTGTTGAAGATTTCTTGCGAGGGTGTAGCTCGACTCTGATCACACGAAAACAATTAACATTGACGAATTACCATTTATAAATATAAAATGACCTTGGACTTTGGACAATCTTTATTATCCAGGTTTATGAAAATAGGATAAATATTTTTTGTGAAAAAAATTAAATTAATAAATAAATTTTAAATAAAAATTAAAATAAATTTTAAATAAATAAATTTTTATGAAAATGGTTTTATGAAAATAGGATAAATATTTCTGTCCACGTTCAAAATTTTGTTGTATTTTTACGAAAGCCCACATTCCGCCTTCAAAAAATAGTCATGAAAAATTGTTTAATATTTAATAAACGCTCTAATTAATCTTTTTTGCTTCAGGAGCGAGCCAATGTTGATTAATTTTTTTTCCACCACAACGCAACTTTGTATTGAGAGAAAATTGTTTTTTGTGTGTCGAAATATATTGAAAAGTTTGTTTTTATTGTTATTTTCTTTTTTTATATTCATGCGAATGGAACGAAATGAAAATTCGCGGCTGTTTTGTTTTTGACGTGCATTAAAGTTGGGTCTTTACTGTAGAACCGTTTCGGAAAATTGTATGGTCGAGATTTTGGGGGATTTTTATGTCTGTGACACATGAAGCTTACCTGAAACGCGAGGAAGCTTAATTCCAGTGGTCTGGGAGGTGGAAGGTGTCGCTCTGCTCTGTTGAGCTGATGATGATGTCATGCTGATGTGGCTACATGAAGTGGTGATCTATATGTATAAACTGCATGGTAGCCACACGCAGATGGGGAGGTTACATGAGGCTTGGTTCTCGGTTGGTGCAAAGGCGTCTGCCTTTACCACGAGGGGTTTCATTAACCCCACGCATTCATAATCTCGAGTGTGTTGGACGTGCGAATATAGATTGAGATGGGAATGAGATGGGTTTTGTGCTGGGATATTTGAGGTGTGAGACAAGGCACAGCGTTGCTTGGTTAGATTCGCACTGACGCGACTTCGCGCCTTCCCCTTTCACTCTTTCTTTCTTTCTCGTTTTTATACCATTTTTTCTCTTTGGTGTTGGCTGAATGTGTATGAAGCTGATGGTCAAGAGCGCCCGCGGATGTCTCGAGCTGCCCCATACGATTATTCTCCTTTCTACTTTCTTTTCTTTTCAGAAGTATTATGGAGAGAGCCTCCCATTAAAGAAGGGTTGTCACGCCCGTTTATGACGATGTTTGGCAGGTAAATAGACAGTCGATTGGACTTTCATTCGCGATGTGAATGAGCCAACTCTTACCCGTCATGAGAGACTTCATTCTTCGTCTCTTTATTTCGTCACTGCCTCTTTGCTAATGTCGTCGTGGTTGAAACTTATCCAGACCATCTGATTCGAGTTTAATTTATCGGAGGATCTCGCACCTAATCGCGGACTCTCTGTAACTACGAATGTCGTTTCTCAACGCAATCGTTTGCCATAGTCCTACCCTCTGAAGGGTTCTTAATCGTCTCAACCCGATTTACGAGTGGCTATTAATGATGAACGTTCTTAAAGGCTCGATTGACACCAAACCCTCTGAGCTGACAAGTGTTGAGATGCTATCATTCCGGAAGAACTCATGCGTATGGTATGCTCCGATTAAACTTGTCGCGATCGTTTAATCGCACGAAATGCACGTTCGAAAAAAAAGGATTAAGGTTTATGGACGCTCGATTTTTTCATACTTTCATTTCGGGCTGCTCTATGGCCTGCCACGTTTTTGACGAGAAAAACGAATAATTGCGTTGATTTCGGCGAAAAGTGTCAACGCTAAGAAAAAAGCTCCATCTTATTCGGGGCTGGATCTGTCTTTGCAGGAGAACATTGAGAAATGGAGCAAGAAGAAGAGAATGAGAGAGTTGGAAGAGGGTGGAGGTTTTCTCTTGGCAGTAGGTGGTTGAAACAGCAAGAGGCTGCTCCGCGGGAATACCGACAACACGGGCAAGGTACTACGAGGGAGGGAAGGGAAGAGAAGCTCCGGAGCGTGCATAGCATCGAGAGACGCATAGATGTTCAAGCTAGGGAGAAGAAAGAGCAGGAACGGGATGGGAATTCGAAAGGGAAACGGAGATAACATGGAAACAGTAGAAAGAGAGACGGAGAGAGGAGAAGAAAGGACCTAATACGGAGAGCAGACGGAACCGACGAGAGAAAGAGGATAGGATGAGAGAGGAAACAAGCGGAGGGACCTGGACGTGGAAGAGACGCGAGAGAGAGAGAGAGAGAGAGAGA